>BQNB010043081.1:0-45722 GCA_026074375.1 Tanacetum coccineum | reverse complement strand
TAGTGGAGGTGGGGGAGATGTTTTACCCAAGGGGTTGTAGAGGTTGCAGGGTAAAAGGGAAGAAGAGACCCCGTGATTGGTTCTTGGGTTCTGTTGGGCGGGAAAAAATGGCTTTGGGTAAGTTGGCAGCTTTGACCCCTCAAGTTATACTTCCCCCAATTTCCAATTTCAGCCCTTGTCTTTTTATTCTTGTAATACAACTTGGTTGACTTTTGACTTTGTCGGGGTTGACTTTCTGACTTTGACTGACTTTGGCTTCGATTTGACTTTGTCTTTTTCATTCCGTGCTTGGTTTTGTCGTTTTTGGCTTTCTTTTTGTCCTTTTCTTGAATATCCGTTTCCTGCACAATTCAAATGCAAAACATACAAATACAATGTATTTTGGTACGTTTTTAGTCATTTAAGTCCGTTTTTAATAAAAAATGGTATGTGTGATTAAGCATATACCAGTACCTCCTTCCGATACCGCAGCCCAGTCAATCAATCCAAACCCCGCGGCGGTTCATCACATGGTCACACGATTTCATGTCGGGACTAATCGTCCCACTCAACGTCTAACTTTACATGTGTCCTCGGTTTCTCCTTTACCAAAATCTTATCGTGATGCGTTTAGTGATCCAAACAGGCAAAATGCTATGCGTGATGAATATCATGCACTTATTAAAAATAAAACTTGGATTTTAGTATCTCGACCGACGGACACTAATATCGTTCGTTGTATGTGGTTTTTTGGTCACAAATATTTGGCTGATGAGACGCTGAGTCGCTACAAGGCTCGCCTTGTGGCGAATGGTAGTACACAGCTAGAGGGCGTTGATATGGATGAGACCTTTAGTCCGGTAGTTAAACCTGACACCATTTGGATTGTTCTTAGTTTAGCCGTTTCTTGACATTGGCCAATTCATCAGCTCGATGTCAAAAACGCTTTCCTACATGGTGATTTATCTGAGACTGTTTATATGCATCAGCCACCTGGTTTTTGAGACTCCACACATCCTGATTATGTGTGTTTATTACAGCGTTCTCTCTATGGGCTTAAACAGGCCCCTAGTGCCTGGCTTTAGCGCTTTGCTGCTTATATTACTCGTGTTGGATTCTAGTCTAGTCGCTGTGACTCCTTGCTATTTATATACAGACAAGGGACTGACATAGCCTATTTATTATCGTATGTGGATGATATTGTGCTCACTGCTTCTTCTGAGACCCTGTTACATCAGGTTATTCATTTATTACAACAGGAGTTACCTATGACCGATTTGGGTTCGCTTAATTTTTTTTAGGTATTTATGTTACACGGGATTCTTCAGGGATGTTTTTATCTCAAAAGAAATATGCTGTTGAGATTATTAAGTGAGCTAGTATGGTTAATTGTAATCCTAGTCGGACTCTTGTTGACACTGAGTCCAAACTAGGTGCTACTGGTGATTTTTTTTCAGATCCGACCTTCTATCGGAGTCTTGCAGGTTCTTTATAGTATCTTACATTTACTAGACCAGATTTCTCTTATGTAGTTCAGCAGGTGTGTCTTTATATGCATGATCCTCGGGAGCCTCATTTCTCTGCTCTTAAGAGGATATTACGCTATGTTCGTGGTACCCTGGACTATGGTCTCCAGTTGTTCTCTTCATCTACTTCAGAGTTGGTTGCCTATTCAGACGCAGACTGGGCTGGTTGTCCTACCACACGAAGATCGACTTTTGGATATTGTGTTTTTCATGACAACAACTTACTCTCTTGGTCCGCTAAGCATCAACCAACGCTTTCTCGGTTCAGCGCCGAAGCAGAGTATCGTGGTGTTGTCAATGCTGTTGCTGAAACTTGTTGGTTGAGGAATCTTTTACATGAACTCTATACTCCTCTGTCTTCTACTACAATAGTTTACTGTGACAATGTTAGTGTTGTATATTTGTCTTCTAATCCGGTTCAGCATCAACGTACGAAGCATATTGAGATTGATATTCATTTTGTCCGTGATTTGGTTGCTGCTGGTCAGGTTCAGGTTCTCCATGGTCCTTCACGTTATCAGTTTGCGGATATCTTCACCAAAGGCTTGCCTTCCACTTTATTTGAAGAACTTCGCACCATTTTGAGCGTCCGGAGTCCTCCCGCTTCAACTTCGGGGGAGTGTTAGACCATTATTTATGATTAGCTATGTATTGTTCGTAGACTTGTACATCAGTAGGCAAAATAATAATTCTTAGAGGGCTAGGTATCATAACACGGTAACATGGAAAAAGTGAAGCCACCTCAGCGCCACATTAGGTTTAACATTTCAACACCAACACACCAAAATACCCTCTAATCATAACACTCATAACATCATCTTTTTGGGACCCACCATTTTTTTCTATTTTTTAATATAAACTAAATATTTAATCATTTATAAAAAAACAAATTATAATTAAAAAAAATAAAAAACGAAATAAAAATATATATAAATGGGTGGACCTCTTTCTTCTCCCACAAAACTTCTTCCTCATTTCTCTGAAACTCTCGACAAAACACACACACACACACTCAATCAATACACACACTAAAACACAACACAAACACATACTCACATTTAAAAAAAAAGAAGGAAAACTCGGCGTTGAAGCCGTTGATAGACTAACACCATGCCCAACGGCGTTGGTGATTTCGCATAGGGGGTATGGTAACGCCGGCTAACGCCGTTCCACGTAGGCACAACGCCGGTCGTGACGTTCCTGAACCCAACACTCTTAGCCTTGTACTTATATATTTGTTCTTAGACTCGTAGATCAGTAGGCAAAATAATAGCCTTGTACTTCTATATTTGTTCTTGGACTTGTACATCACTAAGCAAAAATAACAAGAGGTATATGATACCTGCAATTTTTATTCAGAAAAAGATATATATAATAATTGTCGGGTCTTATCGGGTTGACCTGATAACACGATAAGATACTTTTTTTTAAAACGGTAATTTTTTTTCACATATCTCACAATATATTTCACACATGTCTCTAACTTAGCTAGCTAAATTGGTTACCCGATAAGATAAATAACTCAACCTGAATCCGACCCGATAACAATATCGGGTTCGGGTCAAACGAACCCGACAAGATTTTTAAAACCCAATTTAACCCGACCTGATAAGTCTTATTGGGTTCGAGTCAGGTCAACCTGACCCAACTGACGCCCCTACTTGCGAGTTGCGATTACGCAAATAACACTTCTTGTATTAACCTTAACCAGACATTACGCAGCGAAACGCGGGTAAAGAAGTCTTTTGAGTAGTACGTAATAAGCTACTGTGCTACATAGTGGTTAAAAGACCAAAGCAAAATTATCACAGGCATCTATTTAACCATTCACTTGAAATCTTAAGCCCTAATTCTTGAGTCACACAAACAAACCACAGCATCAGTTCCTGAAGCTCCAGCAACAAACACCAAAACATCATCAGATTATGGATGCAACACCCATTTCATATTTGGTAAGCTTCAAATTTCATCTCAATCCTTAAAACTATGCTAAAAAAACCAACCCATTTGCTCAAAACCCTCAAAATTTATAAATATACCATAACTCGTTCATATTGTACTTCAATTAACAAAACATGTTCAGAATCTGATACAGAAACTGATTGGGTCAAACTATTAAAACCATTCGATATCGAAAAGCTAAAAGAATCACTTAATAAAATCACCCCTCTTCAGCTATATAAGCTGCTTAAGTTGCCGTTAAATGTGTCGATATTAGTCGAGTTATTCGATTGGGCGAATACCCAAAAAGGGTATTGTCATACATTTGATGTTTATTATGTTTTGATTGATAAGCTCGGGTCGTGTCAAGAGTTTAAGGTTATAGATAGGCTGTTGTTGCAAATGAGAGATGAGGGTGTTGTTTTTAGGGAGACGTTGTTTGTTATGATTATACGGCATTATCAGAAGGCGGGTTTGCCTGGTCAAGCTACTAGGTTGCTTTTGGAAATGAGGGATGCGTTTAAGTGTGGAGCGACGTGTAAGGTTTATAATACGGTTTTGGATGTGTTGGTGGATGGGGGTTGTGCGGAAGTTGCGCGTAATGTGTTTTATGAGATGGTGCGGATTGGTGTTGCGCCGGATGTGTTTAGTTTTGCTTTTGTGATGAAAGGGCTTTGTTCTGTTAATGAGGTTATTCGGCTTGTGGGTTGTTGAGAGATATGACGAAGCATGGGTGTGTGCCGAATGCGGTGGTTTATCAAACGCTAATGCATGCGTTGTGTAAAGGGGATAGAGTCGATGAGGCGTTGAAGCTTTTGGAGCAGATGATACTGATGGGATGTATGCCGGATGTCGAGACTTTTAATGATGTTATTCATGGTCTTTGTAGGGCTAAGCGAATTCATGAGGCTGCGAAATTGGTCGATAGAATGCTTGTTCGTGGTTTTACGCCTAATGCTTTGACTTATGGGGTTTTGATACACGGGTTGTGTCGAACAAAGCAAGTTGCAGAAGCCAAGGCTTTGTTAAGTAAAGTGCCTGAACCGAATAGTGTCATGTTTAATATGTTAATTAACGGGTTTGTTATGAAAGGACAATTTGATGAAGCGAAAGCGGTTTTGAATGATAATATGTTGAGAAACGGTTATGAGCCTGATATTCATACGTATAACACTCTCATTCGCGGTCTTTGTAAAAACGACCGTTTGTTTTCGGCTCGTGATTTGATGAAGGAAATGAAGCTGAAAGGGTGTGAGCCTGACATGATTTCTTACACGATTTTGATTGATGGGTTTTGCAAGAAAGGTAGATTAGAGGAAGCCAGTGAGGTCATGCGTGAAATGACTCAAAAGGGGCTTAGTTTAAACACAGTGGGATACAATTCCATCATACATGCTTTATGTAAGGTTGGGAACGTTTCTGAAGCTCTAAACATGTTTCATGACATGTGTGTTCAGGGATGCAAACCCGACATTTTCACTTTTAATTCATTAATCTTTGGGTTGTGTGATATTGATGAGATGGAAAGCGCTTTGAAAATGTTCCAAGATATGGTGTTGGAGGGTGTCGTTGCAGATACTGTAACTTACAACACTTTGATCCATGCTTTTCTCAAAAAAGGTGCTATTCCTGAGGCTTTTAAGCTCGTTAATGAGATGCTATTTAGAGGATGCCCACTTGATGAAATCACTTATAACGGTCTGATAAAAGCACTATGCAGAGACGGAGCTGTTGAAAAAGCATGGGGGTTGTTTGAAGAAATGGTGGAAAGGGGTTTAAACCCGAGTACTGTTTCGTGCAATCTATTGATCAATGGTTTGTGTAGATTTGGTAAAGTGCAAGAAGCTTTTGGTTTCTTGAGGGATATGGTGCATTTAGGGATGATTCCCGATATTGTAACTTATAATAGTTTGATCAACGGGTTATGCAAAATAGGTAATGTTCAAGAAGCCATGAATTTGTTTGAAAACTTGCAGTCTAAAGGCATGAGTCCTAATGTGATTACTTATAATACTTTATTATTTTCGTATTGTAAAGAAAGCATGCTTGATGATGCGTACTTGCTACTAAATAGAGGTGTTGCTAAAGGCTTTGTACCTAATGATGTAACATGGTATATATTGGTCTCTAGTTTTGTTAAAGAGGTTGACCATTTATAGATAGCTTTGTGTATTTGAGACGTAATTGCACGAGTGTTAGAATTTTAAACAAGATGAGAATCTTGTTTTGCTGGACTGTTGGGATGTATTACATTTACTGTTGGATATGGAGCTTGAAAACTGATCCACTTTAAGGACCCAACTTCTGAAGATTTGGTTGATTTGTCTTCACCCAAAAAAAGATTTGGCTGATTTTTCTATAGTACTTGATTGGATTAATATCCATGAATTGGTTTGAAGAAACACTGATCAATCTGAAATCCATGAAGGCATAGTATTCTGGATATCTATGAGTCTATTTAAAGAAGCACCAAAGATTGTGAGTGGATTTGTAATTGTAAAGGAGTACGTACTTTTTGTTTGTAAGATGATTAAAATCTAATTTTAGTTTGATATTTGATAGATTAAGAACGAGGCTAACCTGCGGATTAAACAGACTTCAGATGACGCTGCAATTTGAGAGTGTTTGTCATTCTCCTCTTCTCTTTAAAGGTTAGTAATCTATCTCTTTTTTTGCTCTGAAATTTTCAGTTGGATTTTACTTTCTCAAAGCCAAGTTTCTTGTAATTGCTATACAAACCTTAGATATCTGCAATCTATTGGTATCACCGTTTTTTTTTGGTCATAGATTAATTAATTTGATGTTTTTGTTTTGAATTTAAACGTTATAAAGGTAAAAGAAGATAAGATGAGCATCCACTTAGCAAACTGAGCCAAGTCTGGTGCAATTACATGGCAAAGATGTGAAATCGAAGCCCCACTGTCGACAAGTACAGTCAAATGATATGGATGTGAATCGTTCATCAAGGGGCTGTTTTTCCCATGGAAGTAACTGAAAACTTACTTGAGGTTAGATATTTTAATTTACACCAATAATAGTCATGTATAGAAAGAAACATCCAAGTTAAACGATTGTAAGATTATTGTCAAATTCAAAAGAATGTCAGTTGAGATTCAAGATCTATATTTGTACCACAATTTCCTCTTGTTTAGATTATTGGAAACATGTTAACATGAAAATAAAAATGTAATACGTGTCATCAAATTTTAAGTGATTACTTCAAAGGCTATTATGCTGATACAATCTGCTACATGCCTGCATATAGTTAGTCTGCAGTACTGGTAGTTTGTTGTATATCACGATGTAGTTGTATGTTGTTCTTCACAAGTAAAGAATATGTAGTCAAAATGTCTGGCTATTTGCCTCTCGTCTTGTACATGTATGCCTCTGTTTATTGCTGGTATTTGTTATTACCAAAAAAACCCCGAACTTCTTCTAGTATTTATATAAAAACTGTTGAATGGGTTTAGAAACGACTATATCAATATAGAATTTATTGAATGGGTTTAATGGTGGCCTAGCACCGACAGTTCGACATAGCTGTTGCAAGTAGCTTTGTTTTCTAATCTTTTCATGCCGGTAAATTTTAAATACAGTGCATATGGTAACACAGCTTGGTGTACAGTTTAGCATAAGTTGTGGATCTACTACATAAACGCAAATGATATGATTCTAGAGTAATATGTTTCTGGTTTGACCAACGTTGAAGCAAAAAATGTTGGGAAACATGCACACTTTATTAACGTAAATCGAATAATAGTAATACACAATTAACATAAATAATTAAAACAGTAAACGAAGAACGAGGCTCGTGTTTAATACGATTTCCATAAAACAGATTCGCCGTTCGTTTCCCAGGGTACAACGTCCAAAGCTGTTGTACAACCGGACTAGACAACTTGCCTGAAAGATTACGGAAAAAAGGACGAGTGTTTCTGACCGAAGGAACTGCTTAAGCCGAATTTAAACTTTCAGTATTTATCTTAAAACTTAATCAGAAAATTTTAGATAAACACAAGAATATTCTGGAAACCTTATCAACAACAAAAAAGATATGCCGTCTGTTTCCTTAAAACAGATTCGCCGTCTGTTTCCCGGGTACAACGTCCAAAGCTGTTGTACAGCCGGACTAGACAACTTGCCTGAAAGATTACGGAAAAAGGACGAGTGTTTCTGACCGAAGGAACTGCTTAAGCCGAATTTAAACTTTCAGTATTTATCTTAAAAATAATCAGAATATTTTAGATAAACACAAGAATATTCTGGAAACCTTATCAACAGGAAAAAGATCTATAAATCCCATTTTCTGCACCCCTTTGCGCGCACGTAGGCATGGGAGCATAACCAACCTAAAGGAATTTGGTAGCTAATACCAAGATGTCCTTATAAACCACTATCCACTTCCCTTTTTGGGCGATGTGGGATAGTTTTAGTTCCCAGATTTTGTGTTCCACGTGCCTCACTTTGAGACACGATATCTCATTCATCTTAACTCCACTTTTGACATACTTTAATTCGTTGCGAAGCTCTCTTCGAGGAGAACGCAAAGCCCCAATCATATATAAGTATATATAACATCTACATATATTAAATGATGTCCAAATTTAGCAAAAACCCATTTTGCTAAACCATTTTTCCAACAAAAAATACAATTATAAAACTTTAGATCTCCAAAGTAGCCTAAACTAACAAGTTTAGTGTAAATACTGGGCTGGACAAATGATATGATTCTAGAGTAATATGTTTCTGTTTTGACCAACGCAGAAGCAAAAAATACGATTATAAAACTTTAGATCTCCAAAGTAGGGTTATTATACAAAGATGTTACTAAAGTTTACGTGAATGTTTCGAAATTAATGTACTAAAGGTTTCAGTTTGTCTCATTTGGGGTTACATAAAGTGTATGAAACTGACTTTGAGATAACAAGTTTATGAAAATATACCTTAAACATCACTTACAACATTTGTTAAAAAAACCGAGATAATTTATGTTACTTAACTTATCAAAAAATAATATGCATTCAGGTTACTCGAATAACACTGAAATTATAGTGAGGTATGCTTTTATAAGTTTAGTAGCTCGAGTGAACAAAATGAAACTTTAGCACCTTAATCGAACATTCACGTAAACTTTAATAACATCTTTGTATAATAACCCCTCCAAAGTAGCATAAACTAACAAGTTTAGTGTAAATACTGGGCTGGACACTATATAATCGCTACAGTTGGACTACAAATTGCACATAAAGAGTTACCAAAAGCTTAGAACAAACTGCCTGAATTATTTATGGTCATGCTATTAATATTTAGAGTGTAGAATTGGAACTTACGCATGCATACAGTTACTAACTCCTATGCAGAGATTTAAAATTATGTAAGCAGCTATAAGGCTTGCTTAGAGAGTGCAACTATAAACCCTACAGTATTAGATTTAGCCAAGTGATTCTGTTGGAAGACCATTGCGGAATTTTAGGTTTGTATATATATGTTTAAATGCCAAACTTGTATCCAATGGTGTATGGTATTATTATCTGTTGCAACTTCTGCATTGTTTAGTACCATCAGTCGATAGCATGTCTGTTTTTATATCGGCTATTATGTTGAATTCAATTTCAAGCTTGTTCTTTGTCTTGATGTTAAAGACTAGTTTTGAACTTTGAGAAATTAAAGCTATACTCTGAATTTGTGGAGGTAAATAGTATGCATGTTCTTTCTTGCGCTCGTTCACATTTATGAACTTTGTACACCAGCAATTCTTGCGCTCGTTCACATTTATGAACTTTGTACAGCAGCAACAGTAGCTTTTTATACAATGCTCACTGTTAGTACAAAATTCGTGTCGGGTTTGGCAAGGTATTGAAGTCCTTTGTCGGGCCGGGACTCCAAATGACTTGAGTGTTTGATCTTGTACTAGAGCAAGAGAAGTGATATGATTCTCTGCACAATTAAAAGTAAACCGTTAGCCTTACCGTAAGGACGGACCCCACGATTAGACTCCGGCGTGAGAGTAAGTATTCATGTTGAACGGACGCAGATGTTTTCCGCGGACGGATTGTCCTATAGGTGGATCCGCGGATGGATTGTCTATAACTGGATCCGCGGACGGATCGCTGGGTTCGGGCCGAGGCCCACGCGAGATTGGGTTTTACTATGGCCCGTTATTGACAGGTTAGGCCCCAAAAGCCCGAGTAATAATGTGGCCCAAGCCCAGAGGCTTGGTACACCTAGTATACGTCATCAAGTCCCCCTAGTCTAGCATGATATTGCCTGCGGATCATGTCCTGCGTGCGGTGATCAATGCTAGACTTTCGGCTACTTTATTTCCTCCTGGAGTTATCTATTTTTATGCCGTACCGCTTCTGGGTTGGTGACGCTTCAGTGACGTGGAGCGTTGCTGTCCTTTTACCTTCTGACTGGTGACAGCTTTTCACCAGTTTCCCATGCGCTTTTCTATCATTGATTAGGCAAGTGGTACACATGTGGCGTCATCCCAGTATCGGTAGGAGTAAATATACCCAAAGTATAAATACCCCTCTCATTTTTACTGTTTTCCTCTTCTCAAAACCTTTCCACCGCCATTGTTGATTTCTTAGAGCTTTTACTTCTTATTCCACATCCGCGCGTTGCCTTCCTCGTTCTTATAGTTTTTCAAGATTCAGGTTAGCATTTATCTTAGTCTGTTCTTCAAAATGGCTAATAAACATTCCATTATGACCCGGGAGATGGTAGAAAGCTTTTGCAATAGTTATTATATTCCTGATGAAGTTCATCCTACCGCGCCCCCGGGGCTGGAAGGACTACACTCCCAATTCCTTAGGCTAAATGTGGGTTCTATACTAGGTAATCGATTATTGTGGCTATAGGATTTCCTCTTACCAAATTTTTTGTAGCCGTTCAGCAAATATATTTCCGTATACATATGTTCTCAATTATCCCCCTTCGGTGCTGTACAGAGAAGAGCTCGTATATCTCATTTCGAGGTTTTGACGCGCGTACTTTATCTTGGCCCATCGGTAGCTGTGTTTCGTGCGTTCTATACGCGCATATATAGTGACGGATTGTTTTCGTTTGCGAAACGTTCCCTATCTGCTCCCTCTTGTCCCTCGATGAAGCCTCCGATTCTATAAGAACATGGCGGTACCCATTTTTTCTGGATTATTCCCAGGTTAGTATCCCCTATATCCCGTCCCCTTTTGTGAAAACGGGGGGCGTGTTTGGAGAAGGATCCGGCCCCCATCTACCGCTATATAACTTCGTCAAGAGCAGGCTGTTCAGTCCTTTCTTCTAAAAAGCTCCTTCCGCTGCGGTAATCCTGAATGTTTTTAGCTCTTTTGTGTTTGAGCCCTTATATCCATTTGATGAAACACTTATCCAGTTCTTTGAGAGAGACATTATAGAACGGGTGGTTTGAAACTTCGTTTGGTGAAAAAAAGATTTTTTATATGATGTGACTTTTTATGGGGTTTAAATCTTTTGGAATTATATTGGCAGACCAATGGGTTTTCATTAGACTCTATAGGACTTTGCTGACACCCCGGAAAAGGTGCAAGCGGTGGAATTCCAGAAAGTGGGATGAGCAGGGTGAACCTATTTTGAAATAGTATAGAAACATGCTGTTGTGTCCCTGGAATCCCTTCTGTGGTACATCAAGCAAGTGGTAAGTTCAGGCGCTGGTCCTGAAGTTTTTGCTCCTCTGCGGAAGGAAATGTTGTTTGCGGATAGAGAATGTTATTCCCGGTGGTACTTACTTGGATTTAGTAGATCCGGAAGGCGATCTGACTGTGGTTTGAGAAAGGAGATGCCGCTCAGAAGCAGCCAGCATATGGCCAAAGGAAAAAGTTATTAAGCAGAGTGACACCCTTCCTGCTAAAAGGTTAGGATAGAGTCATCCTGAGCCCTTGCTTCCGGGACTGGTGTGAAGGAACACTTCTCATTCTGAACTGACTATCCGAAGGCTCCTTTTATAATTGGGGCCTTCTTCTCCGGCGGACGTCCACAACACAATTATCGGTGGAGATGTGCCGTGCTATCCTTCTTTTCTATGATTTTGTCTAGCTTGTACTTTCCTTAACCGTTATTCTTTTGCCAGTTCCCCGCGTTTGCGGATGCCACCTTGTGAATACCTACTGCTAAACAGTGCCTTCCAGCAGGGCAATACGACATGCCGTTCCTAAGTCTGAAGTAGAGAAAGGGAAATGAGTAAAAGGGGGGGAGGTAAAAATGTGAGAGAGAGGGGCGAAAAAGAGAGTTGAGGAAATGATATGGTAGGGTAATAGGTGAGTTCGACATCGATTTCCAGAATTTTTTTGTTTTTGTATTTACGTGTTGCTAGACCTCCCTCTCCAGAGACCGTCGGAAGAGTCGCTGACACGATCTCATAAGACGGCCGCACTGATACCTGAAGATACTAATCTGATTGTGAATATTCCTCGCTGGAATATATATACCACGATTCACTGCTGGTGATGCTTTTCTTGTCGCAACGTTGGTGGATCGTGTACGCACACCCCTGCTTTTACTCCACCGTTCAGATCCGAAATTGGATTATGAACAAATTGAATTCGAGGAGATTCACTCTAGTAGGGGCGGCGTCGGACATAGTTAGTCTTTGGGTCAGAAAGTGAGTGCGATCTCGTACTGAAACATGAGCTGGAACTAAAGATAATCTTCGGGCTTAAGTATGATGCTCCGCGAAACTCATGCTTCTAGGGAAAAGGAGCTGAGATTGCTAGGTTGTAATCTTCTTGATTAAGGAGAAGGAACTGAGTCCTGCAGGAGATTTCCCGTCTTCGTGATCAAGTTTCTGTTATGAATGCGGAGAAATCATCTTTGAGTGTGGAAGTGTTGGTTCTTAAGAGTGCTGTTTCACAGAAGGAGACTGGACATCTCCCTTCTTTATTCCCCCCCGCGCTACACCTATCTTAATCTGCCTATATAATACATTGGTCAACGAAGAAGAACCAACTGGTTTTACATCAATACACCATATCCATTAAGAAGATACGACGTATCAATGCCCTAACTTCACAAAGAAATCCATGACGAGAAGACTCATTACACCGTATCTAGAACCTTTCATACGTCGTATTGAGAGGCGGTTAATGAATATTCTGGAATATTATAATCATAGAGCCTACGCCAAATTACCTAATAGGACGTATCCCACATCGCCCAATATGGCGTATCGATCAATTTCCAGACTCTATAAATACAAAGCCCTAAACTCAGTTTTAGGTAGGCATTAATCGCCAAAGTTCGATTTCTAGACAAAAAAAGAAGCCAAGAAGGTCCTGCAAAGTGGTCCAATCTATGGGAAAACCCTTGTAAATCTCTACACTCCACTATACGTGTTCGCTTGGTATTATGTTTAATCGTTCATCTATGATTTCGTGTATTGTTACAATGACTATGGGCTAATACCTTTAGGTATTAGCCATGTTTATGATAATATAATGTTTTGATTTGTCTTTATATCGATTGTTCTTTATTCGTTGCATGTTGATTTTGTTTATCACTTCATACCCATTTATGTGCTTAATTATGTGTTTTACCTATCATTCAGCTGGGTCTAGTAATACATATTTAATGTGCTGAGACTTCGGTGTTATGTGGTCGTAGGCTAAGAGTCCAGGATAGAAGCACATAATGCTTATTTATATAGCTAGACTAATATGATCGCCAATAGAAAGCCCTATTTCGATCTATGGTTAAGTGGATAGGTAGACTAAGCAGGTGACTTAGGACTACACATAACGTCCTGTTTCCATAGGTAGTTAAGTGGGCGTGGACTACTAGTATATGAATTTCCATTAAGCAGTAAGTTGGTAAAGCCTCCATGAGCTAGGATTCAATATAACCACCAATATAGTTTCCTAGATAGATTATAATCAACGATGTGAGCTTTGTGCAGGTTTAGCTTAATTGTGACAAGATTAACTAGCAGTTACAAACCTCGAGTCTAGGGAGAAGATCCACCTAACTTTGAAATGACATGCCACCAACAAATTAATACAATCATTGCATGAATAGACAATCAAGGCATATTATTAGATTAAACATGGTTAATACGTTTTCCTTACATTAGGCTTGACCGCTTCTTTATCTTTTGTCTATCAACTTGTGTATGTTAATTGTCATCAAAACCTTATTTAGATAACTAAACCCCGTGCCAGTCTCTTAGGCTGAAAACCCCCCTTTATCCGTTAGTTTTAGGTTTAACTTAGATCAACATAGAATATATTGACATAGGATTAACTTAAATAACTAAAATACTGATAGAATTAGGAATTAACGCTCTCGCTCTTAGTGATCGACACCTTACTTACCAACAAAGCTACAACTGATCGGGTACATTGCCCGTTAGTGTTGTTTTTAGGTAAAGTCAGGAAAATATAAATAGTAAAACTTGATAATAAATATTACCTATGCACAACGACACATTAAGTTTTTAGCGCCGTTGTCGAGGAGTGAAGTTGTTTAATTCTTGTTTATTAGTGCTTTAGTTTAGATTCAGTTTAGTTTAGATTAATTTGCATATTTGTGTGTGTTTGTTTTTGTGTGTTTGATTTCTACATTGTATAATTTGCATATTGTGTGTTTGTGTGTTTTTCTACATTATTACAGTTCACTGTAACTTTCTGAGTCGTATACCGAATACGGCGTATTCAACTTCTTGGATACGGCGTATAAAATGTTTCTAACCCGATACAGCGTATTCGACTCCAAACATCGATACGGCGTATTCAGTTTACTGAATATGGCGTATTAGTCTATTTGACCTTTTTCTTCCCTAGCCAATTATTACAAGAAATAGACGACCTAGACATCACTATGAAAGAATATATTCAGCTTGAAGCTAAAAAAGTACATAGCCGCGGTCAGGAGTTTAAATAGGAAACTGCTACATATGGTAAGGTTAGGTGTTTTGAATATATTGACTACTTCAAAGATTTTGAGAACGAGTTCCCAGCCATTGTCTACAAAGATGCTCTAACGTCTGAACCAGAAGTCTCATCTGAGCCTACGGTAAGTGCTCATCATGTTAAAAAGGTTGATTTTGATTTTGTAATATCATTTGACGAATCTGATGACGAAGATTACACTTTTACATACGACAAAAACTTATTTTCTTATAAATTATTTTTTGTCAATGATTTAAAATCAGATTCGGAAAATGATGATGATAAAATCGATATCAAACAGTCTTCGGGGGATATATCTGTCGAACCATTACCTGATGTAATAAGTATTGATACATAAGGGTCAAATAAACTTTGGAAAACAAGTCATGATACGATTAGTAAATATTTCAAAACTAAATCTTTTATCAAAGAGTTAGGTATTAATATCGTAACTTGGATTTATCTTAATGAAGGGATGCTAATAAATCTTATTAAAAATTTATATGTGCCATTTGGCATCCCGTTCGACCCAAAGTTATTTTATAAGGATGGGATAAAACTGGGGTAAGTCTAACTTAAAGACTTTCCTGTAAACAAAAGTGCTTGTCGGGAGGTAACCTGAAATGTAATTTCTTATTTTTATTGAGTCAGTCTTCCAGCTAGTCAATACGGTGTATCCAACCTCAATGGATACGTCGTATTGATCTAACTGGACGTTATCCAGTCTTTTATTTTCCTACATTTAAAACATTATTGTTAGATTATCTATATGGCGTATTTGACAATCTGACCGGTACCTTAGATACTTTTTACAGGTCTCAATACGGTGTATCCTTGTTTTGAGATACGGCATATCAACTTCCTGTATTGTTTTTTGTTTTTGTTTTTGTTTTCTAACCGTCGAATACCGGAGAAAGAATTGCATTGGTTTTTCTTATATCTTATACAGGACCTTACTGAACGAAAATGACGACTTTGGTGGAGTATTTATATTCTAAAATTCTATGCGTTGTAGTCATGCTGGTATCTAGACCCGCACTTACAACACATGATCTTGCTCACAAACGAAACATGGAGGATCATACCGAGCAAATCCCAAGGGAGTTTCTCGTTCTAATTCTTTTAATTTTCTGTCCTTAATTTTATATTTATACAACAAGGTCGTTGTATATCTCAAGTAGAGGAAGGAGAATTAGAACACTTACTTGTCCTATTTTTCACAATAAAATGCTTAAACTATGCTTAAATTTTTAAAAAAATTAGCATACTTTTGTAAGAATTTAAGCCTTATCCGTTTCCAAATTTTTACCCAAATTCTACAAAATTATGAGTGTGCCGGTGATGTTGTAAACTTTAGAACTTGGCTTGGTATATCTATCCGATACCACAATAATAAGCACTATTTTTAATAGATGGAGTGACGTTTTCTAAACTGGTAAATTTAGAGGATTACACCCAAAAAGCCTATACATGTTGTGATATTAACTAACTACACTGGTTAGTTAACCCCCATATAAACCCTTTTGTTTACTCTCATTTTTAGAGTAAGATACCCCTAGAAAAACCTGTTGAACCATTCCATTCTTTCCTTACACCAAATATTTGTTTCGTTACACCTTTACACCTTAGCCTACCCTATTAGGTTAAGTCCTTAATCGGTTGCTAGTTTCTTTTGTGTAAAGTATTGTATTTCCTGTCACAATGCATATTTTCTATCTACGGTTAGGTCGAGAAAATTGCACAATACAATTGGGTACGTGTTTGAATTTTCTATCTGCGGTTAGGTCGGGAAAATTGCACAATGCAATTGGAATGTGAAAGTAGTATATATTTTTAGTCTAAATCTTTCATGTGTTTCACTACTTTCACAATTATTTTATATCCGAACTATGGAGGATTATAGATAAATTATGCGGATTTATTGAGATCGTGAGATGACAAAAATACACCGAAATTCATAGTTGTTTAAAAAAATCAAAAAAAAGAAAAATACAAAAAAGTAATTCTGTAGAGTATTGTTGTATGTTGGTCGAAATAAACCAACCATGTATTTCTTGTATAAAGTGGTTGATATCGCCGCTAATGTTGTATAGTATGTATATTATAGATGATTGGTAGTTGACCGTTACGGGAATGCCAACTAAGGTTGTTTTTGTTGATCTATGATCAAGACGTTTATGTCTATGATTATGTGTCTTTTTTATGGGTACGGTCGGGAAAGTAACTAGCAACTATGTACCTTATTTATTTGGACTTAATCTATTTGTTTTGTTCTTTTTATTTAACACCAATTATTTTCCCTTTCCTAATCCTTAACCTTTGGTCTTGCTCGAATGAGGATGCGAGCAATCACATGTATCTATTCTATTGTTATGGATGTGTATGTGTAATTTTGTCCGCCTTGTTGGTGTATTACTTTTGGTGAAAGGATTAGAAGATCCCATACCCTATATCATTCTTCATCCTAACCTTTTGGTTTTATTCGAATAAGGGATCGAGCAATCATGTATGTTTATTCCATCGTTATGGATGTGTATATATGATTTTGTCACCTTTGTTGGTTTACGACTATCGAAAAGATTACTAGTCCTATTCTTTAGCTTATTTTAGTTAAGGAGTGAGCAATCACATATGTCTATTCCATCGTTATGGATGTGTATGTGTGGTTTCGTTACCTTTTCTAGAATATTGGTATCGATAGAGATTAGAAAGAATGATCAACCCTTAAACCTTAACCAAATTTACCTTTTTAGACTTGTTACTCCTTAGCTTTAGTGGTGGAGATGTGTATCCTTACCAAGCTTATGATAGAATACTCTTCACGATCGAGCAATTGAGCGAATTACTTAAATGTTACCACATAGATTAGTTGAGTGATTTGAGTGTTTTCATTTTTCTATTTCGTGAGGTGTTTGGTTGTGTACTTGTAATTGAACAAAAAATTGCTTAAAGGAAAAATGCTTGACTACGGTTGGGATACATTTTCATAAGTTTTTTAAAGTCTACTTAAGGACAAACAAGATTCAAGTGGGGGGATATTTGATGACATCAAATAACATCTATTTTATAGCATAATTTATCCCGTCTTTAATGCTTGTTTTACATTATTTTATATAAGAATTGACACTTAATTGATTTTATTTATTATTTGTAGTAAATATCGAGCATATGGTGAAAGTTAGTGAAAAGGCACGCATTATGGAGCATAAACGAAGAGTTCACGAAAGTCTACTGATTCTGACAACCTATACGGCGTATCATTCTAGAAGTATACACCGTATCCAAGACTCTGAAGAATTTAAAGACCATTGCCTGACTTTGAAGAATACGCCGTATCCACATCAACGATACGCCGTATATAATACTTTGGTCAACGAAGAAGAACCAACTGGTTTTACATCAATACGTCGTATCCATCAAGAAGATGCGGCGTATCCATGCCCTAACTTCACAAAGACATCCATGACCAGAAGACACAATACGCCGTATCTAGAAGCTTTCATATGTCGTATTGAGAGGCAGTTAATGAATATTCTAGAATATTATAATCGTGGAGCCTACGCCAAATTACCCAATACACCGTATCCCGCGTCGCCCAATACGGCGTATCGATCAATTTTCACACTCTATAAATACAAAACCCTAAACTCATTTTTAGGTAGGCATTAACCGTCAAGTTTGATTTCCATATGAAAAAAGAAGCTAAGAAGGTCCTGCAAAGTGGTCCAATTCATGGGAAAACCCTTGTAATCTCTACACTCCACTATACGCGTTCGGTTAACATTATGTTTAATCGTTCATCTATGATTTCGTATATTGTTACAATGACTATTGGCTAATACCTTTAGGTATTAGCCATGTTTATGATAATATAATGTTTTGATTTGTCTTTATATCGACTGTTCTTTATTCGTTGCATGTTGATTATGTTTATCACTTCATACCCACTTATGTGCTCAATTATGTGTTTTACCTATCATTCAACTAGGCCTGGTCCTACATATTTAATGCGCTGCAACTTCAATGTTGTATGGGTGTAGGCTAAGAGTCCGAGATAGAAGCACATAACGCTTATTTATATAGCTAGACTAATAGGATCACCAATATAAAGCTCTGTTTTGATCTATGGTTAAGTGGATAGGTAGACTAAGCTGGTGACTTAGGACTACACATAACGTCTTGTTTCCATAGGTAGTTAAGTGGGCGTGGACTACTAGTATATGAATTTCCGTTAAGTAGTAAGTTGGTAAAGCCTCCATGAGCTAGGATTCAATATAGCCGCCAATAAAGTTTCCTAGATATATTATAATCAACGGTGTGAGCTTTATGCGGGTTTAGGTTAATTGTGACAGGATTAACTAGCGACAAACCTCAAGTCTAGGGAGAAGATCCATCTAACTTTGAAATGATATACCACCAACGAATTAATATAATCATTGCACAAATAGACAATCAAGGCATATTATTAGATTAAACACGGTTAATATGTTTTCTTTACATTAGGCTTGACTGCTTGATATTTGCTAAATTGTATATGTAAATTACCCGGGATTTTGCCAAATAAAAGCCATAAAAATGCTAAAATAAAGGAAGTCAAACAGGTAGTCGAGAAAAGAAAAAGAAAAATCCAAAAATATTAGGGATAGTTAGTGTACAAATAAAAAATGGTGAAAACGGGACTTGTCAAAGCTTTTGAGTCTTTAGTTTCCTTTGACGAACACTTTGCTACTTTTCAAAGTTATTAGTCGAAGGAGATTGAGATTCTTAGTTTTCGTAAATGCTTACTTCATAGCATTGCGTGAGGACACGGCAATACCTTAGTATGGGGGATTTTGGTATGTGCTTAAATACACATACCTTTTACCTTTAAAAACGAGCTAAAATAACCAAAAACGGACTTAAAATGCCAAATATATGCTTGTTTTGCTAATTGTGTTGTGCAGGAACGGATAACGAAGAAAAGGACGAAAAACAAAGCCAAAACGACAAAACCGGACTCGGAATGGAAAAGACTGTGAAAGACAAAGCCAAATCAAAGCCGGAAAGTCAATCAAGTCAAAAAGTCAACAAAAAAAGTCAACTGGTCAAAGTCAAAGTCAACCCAAGTCAACCCCGAGGCCAAAGTCAAAGAAATATAAGTTAGGGACTGAAATTGTCAATCCCTAAACTTATTTATAAAGAAGAAAAGAGGAAAAGAGAAGAGAAGGGCCATTTTGCAATTCTCTCAAAGAAACAAATAGGGGGGCAGTCCTGCCAACACCCCATACTTGTACACCCAAGGACGAACCATGCAATAAGCCATATAACTTTTGGGGACTATTCTTGCCAAGTCCCCAAAAGTTACAAACACCAAGGACCATGGGTGTAATGAGACCATTAACCATGAGGGACCAAATTTGCCAAACTCCCAAACCTAACCCTGTTATCCCCAACCCCCGTACAACCTTTTTTCCCGCCTCTTTTAAAACACAAAAACCCAAGTCACGGGTTTACAAAACTTCTTTTACCCTGCAACCCTTCAACCCCATGAACAAACTTATCCCCCCTCCTCCACTTAAACCCTAATCCCAATTAACAATCCCACAAATCCCCAAGGCTTGATCGACGGTCAAAATTCGTTTTTGGTTTTGCTCTCACTAAACTAACACAACAAACACAAGCCTCAGCCTATAAAAGAAAGAGAAGACAGAAGTTTAAAAGTAGTTAGTAGTTTTTAGTTTTAATTTTCAGTTTTGTATTTCCCTTCAATATTAAGCATTTTATTTTCAAGTTTTTTTTAAAACAGAGCACTTGTACTGTTGTTCTTCTCTCTTGTACCTTATCAATTGAGCAATATCATTCAGTTTACAAGCTTCGTGTGTTCTTTGATTTCAATTTAAAGTTGTTTTTCTCAAATAAGCTCTTAATAAGCTCATGAGAGCTTATTCCTTTTCTTAAGCTCAAATTCATTTAAAAATTCTGTTTTAGCCATTCATTTACTCCTATTAGTCATTTTACATCATAAGATGATCAACTGAGCTCATTGATTTCAATTTGGATGTTTGAGAAGTAAATAAGCTAAGGACAGCTTATTGTGCTCATGGCTTACAGCTTATTGAGCTTTTAGCTCAGGCAATAGAGGCAAAGTGCCATTTAGGATCACCTAGACTCTTCACTTGGATGTCTAGGTGAGAAAGATTCCACAAATTCAGGTTTAAACTTTCTATATTTCATTTTAGCCAATTCATAGCTTATCTTAAATTGCTTATTTTTTTTAAATTCTTATTTTAATCCTGTTTCATTTAGTTTAAATAGCCTATAGGTGTTTTAGCTTTAAGTTATTTTAGTTGTAAGCACTTTTAGCTTTCATTCCTTAAGTACTGTCAAAGTAGGTAGAATAAGCTAGTAGAGTAACTAGCTTATTTTCACTAATAAGCTAGAGTTTTAAGAGCTTAAATAGCTTTAATAGGTTAATTTTAGTTGAAGTAGATAAAAGGTTTTATAAGTTTTAGTTTTTAGATAGATTTTAAACTCAAACTTGTTTTGACAGTCAATATAAAGGTGTGTTTGGTTAAAGCTAGATTTGACTTTTAAAGTCAACTAAATTTTGTCAAAACCTTTTACCTAGTTGAGATAAGTCATAAAATCAAAAGTTAAAGAGATTTTAAAAGTTAGTAGGTAAAATTCAAAAGCCTAGAGTTAAAAAACTTTAGTTTTGCACCAGGGCAGTTTTAAAGGTGCAAGTGGCTTTAGAGCTTAGTGATGTTAGCATTCTAGGGATCAATATTAGTTAATGTAGGTTTAAATACATTTAGACAGTAGGTATAAGAGATTCTAAGTAGGTAATTCAGTTTGTATTTGAGTTGATGCCAAATGCATCAGCAACAATAAATGCATCAGCAACAACATAGGCTGTTATTTTTAACCAATGCTTTTTAGGTTTCAAGGTTAGGAGTTAGGATTTAGTTTTTAATATCTCAATAGTTTTCCATTAGCTTATTACATTTCATCATGTAGTTTTCATTTACAAGCTTTTAAATTAGCTTATTTTTCTCTACAAAAGTAGTATAGTAGCATTTAGGATTCTAGCTTATTTTCTATTGTGACTTTCATTTTTAGTTGATATTTGAAAAAACCTTTTATCTAGGTTAGATTTAAATCCCTAGCACAGCTTATTCCCAAGTTTTCAGCTGTTAAGGTTGAGTAATAAGTTTTTTTAGCTTATTAAAAAAGCTTATAACAGTTTTAAGCAAAAACTAGCACTTTTTCATTTCAATTTTCTTGTTAACTTTGTTAATACTCAGCTAATTTTTGTTTAAATATCCATAGTACACATCTTGAGCCTCAATAAGTTTCTTTTGTTTTTCACTTTCATCAAGTAATAAGCAAGAAATAAGCTCAAATTCAAAAAGCTAGTCAAAAGCTTACTTTCTGTAACAGTTTTGCATTTGCTTATTTTCTGGCTTATTCTTTTGTTTAAAGTTAGAAGTCCTTTTATTAAAGTTGTGGAGAATAAGCTCTTTTATAACTTTTTAGTTTTAAGTTTTTGCTAAAACTCATTTTTTTAATAAGCTAAAAATAAGCTATGTCGCGAGGTCTGTTTGGTACTTTCTCCAAAGTTCAAGGTTAGTCGTTTTCATAGTAGTGTAAATTCCCAAAACTTTACCCGCCTACCCTTTAGTTTCATTTTGTACATTTCCTACCCTGGACTTTACCAAAAAAAAAAGAGAAGGGAAGACAAGGGACCCGGGTGAGCAAGAGAACCTGATGGACAAGCAATACATCCCCTTTTTCCCACTCACACTTAACCACTGCGCCATATGGGTCTTATTAGTTTTATAGATCTTAAAGGGCGAACTATATTTATACACACATTCTTGTGTATTATAAGCTTATAAGTTAACTTGCTGTGAAGCTTATTTCGGGGCTTATTGCATAAGCTGGTGGGTGTTTGTTATTTTTCGTAGGACCCTTATATAGCCTAGTATTTTTTGTAAATTTTTCAGAATTTTTAGTGATCATTTAGTATTTTTTATAATTTAATTTAGTTAAAAGTTTATTTAATTCATAATAAATACAAAAATTATCAAAAAAATATTTTGCTTTTTTATAGAAAATTTATCCTTTTTTTTTCTTCATCTAGTTTGTAGGAAAAATTTAAAGTTTTCATAGGCGTCATTTTTTATAACTTTTCATCTTAAAGAACGGGTTCGTGGTACGGGTTTTGTTTTGAATCGTTTTGGGTCAACGAACTACGTTTTTCGGTCTAGTCTTTTAATTTCTTCGTGATTTGGTCCATAGAGTAGTTTAGAAGTGAATTTCTTCGTAGCTTATTTTTAAAGATTTAGGTTTTCCCCCTTTTGTTCGGGATTTGGTGGCTTCGTTTTCTAGTTAATTTCGTAATTTCTAGGTTTTTCTTAAACGTTTTAGTCGTTATTATCTAATTTGACTTATTCAAACTTCCTAATCATTCCTGCCTTCAAACTCAATTCTTTACGATCGTATCGATTTACCATTCAAGCTCGTTGGGGGATTTACGGACCGGGAAAGCTCTATTATACTTCTCGGTATCATTTTGATTCTGCTTTTTAGACTATTCTTACTAGTTTTTTATTATATTATATATATTTTTAAGGTTGTAGTCAGTGTCTGATCACTTCCAAATCTTTACCATTACACATTGCCTTTACCTTTTCCCTTGAACCTACAAAACATTAAACTTCCCACACCGTAAGCATTCATGCTTAGTAATTAACACGGCTATTAACATGATGTTATATTTTCTTGCAATCAATAAGTATCTTTCACATTCAACTTAATTCATCTCACCTTACTTCAATTAATTTGCACTATAAACTTAATCCAATTACATTCAACACACAAATTAGTCCTTACATAACCATTTGATTGGTCCCGATTAGCTTAACCACAAATTTGGCTAGTTTTGCCAAACTAGCACCTGATTAGCCCTTAATCCAATCATCATAAGTTAAATCTTCCTAAACCTTTTATATCAACTTCCCATAACACATATATGATACAATCAACATAATCTCATATTAAAACCAGTTTACTTACCTTAGCTCCAAGCTAAGAACATCAACATCATCATCATCCAAAGCTTTCCTTCCTAAACCACAATTTTACATATTAAAGAGATATTAATAACATGGGTTTATTCAACCATAACTTACCCAATTTCCATTCTTAACCATCATATGATCATATCTTGATCATATGATGTAAAACCTAAATCTTTATACTTAATCTTCAATTAACATTAACCCTTATTAATAAACATCTTAATTATTTGTTAGAATATTAGTTCCCAAGAACCCTCCAAATTGGGTTAATAGCCATAACTTATAAATCATCCATAATAACTTAATAATTTAAAGTGGTTACTTACTTGCAGGATCATTTTATAGGGCTTATCTCCTTGATTAAGGACATAATTCAGCATCCCAATTCTTCACTAGCAATTTCTCTTATTTTCCCTCTTTTTTTTTCTCGCCTGGTTCGAACCACATACCAGACATACACATGACATATTGTCAGAAGAGTCCAAAGATATTTCTAATATCTCTCGTAGTTGGCACTACTTGTCTATTTGGCACAATAGTCCTTCAAGTCCCTTGTTCTTTTATATTTGGCATAGCAGCGTATATAATCTCATTATAACTACAACTTTAGTCCTTAACTCTTTTCTTTTTTTCTGTATAAATGTAACACATTAAACTTTCTAACCCACTTTACATATTACTTATACTTATTGTTGTCTAACCGGGTTTGGACTAGCCAAAATAACATAACATCTTCCAAAATTATTAAAGAAATAAAATCAGTAGTAAAGTCTATTCCAATGGCCTTTTTGTAATAAAATACTTAAAAACCGGTTTTGGGGTGTTACAAATCTATTTCCCACTTATTAGATTTCATCCAAATTCTCTTCGTCTTTATTAAACCAAAACTTGGATCGTTACTTTGTCCTCTATTCCCCTTTTAGCATTCTCAAATATATACTCAACTAGTTGCATCAACCTATATGGTTTTGCAACTCTAGCCATGCTATAATGCCTGTTAGGATTATGAAAATCCATGTAAAAGACTCGGTCACCCCGTGTTATATCTAGCATAGGTTAGCTCGTAGTCTTAGTATTAATCGTTTAGTTACCGTACGACTTATGGTGTTGGGCCGGGTCTTTACCCACTTGTTAGCCCACTCCATGGCCCACTTAGGGGCACCAAAACACTTGTATAAATACCCCTTTCTAGCCATGGGAAGGGGTTGGTTGTTCATTTGATAACACACACACTTAAAGGTGTTTTCTCTCACTAGACTAGTCACTTTCTCTCTCTAGAAATTCGGCCAACCCATCATTCCTAAGCTTGTATTGTGATAACCAATATACTACAATTGGTATCAGAGCTCATGTGATGATTAGCTAGATTGTGTGTGCGTTTTCTTGGTTAGTTTAGATCAAAAGTTTGGTTTTTGAAGGTTTATGGTCTTATTCTTGACTTTCTTTGATTCTCACGTTTGTGATGTTAAAGTTAGTGTTTCTATAGTTGTTATAACCTTCTAGGATCAAGTTGTGCAAAAGAAACCAAGCAAAAACATTCAAAAGGGTGATTTTTAGGTGAAAAAGTTCGTATTTTTCTTGACTGCGTTTTGTCTCACTGGCATATTCTTGGTTGCGTTTTGTCAGAAAAAGTACACTGCGTTTTGTCGTTTAGGTAAAGTACAACAGTACTGCGTTTTGTCGTATTAGTCATTGCGTTTTGCTCTTGCGTTTTGCCTCTGATCATTGCGTTTTGCTCTTGCGTTTTGCCTCTGATCATTGCGTTTTGCCTCTGATCATTGCGTTTTGCTCTTGTGTTTTTCCTCTGATCATTGCGTTTTGCCTTTGATCATTGCCGTTTTGCTATTTTATGAGTTTTTGAGACATTCTTGGTTGCGTTTTGCCTCAAATAGTACACTGCGTTTTGTCGTTTTGTATAGTACAACAGTACTGCGTTTTGTCGTATTTGGGGTTGCGTTTTGGTCACTGCGTTTTGCTCTTGCGTTTTGGTCACTGCGTTTTGGTTATTGAAGGTTGCGTTTTGCCTACTTGAAGACCTCACTGCGTTTTGCTTGAAGACCTCACTGCGTTTTGCTTCAAGACCTCATTGCGTTTTGCTTCAAGTTATCACTGCGTTTTGCTTCAATATCACTGCGTTTTGCTCAAGACCTCCATTGCGTTTTGCTTCAAGTTATCACTGCGTTTTGCTTCAATATCACTGCGTTTTGCTCAAGACCTCCATTGCGTTTTACTTGAAGACCATATTGCATTTTGATAGAAAGTAACTCTGGCAAAATTTCATTCTTCACTGCGTTTTGTCTAGGCTTCTTCACTGCGTTTTGCCTAAGTTTCATTATCTTCATTACGTTAACTTATTTCAACCAAACCAAATCACAATCAAACAACATATCACCTAATCCAACAAACAATCATCACTTTTAACATACAATCATTAATCATTGTACCGTTCCAATGATTATCATAACACAATCAATCAATCATGTCTAAAGCTTTCGATGACATTCAAGAGAGAGAGAGAGTTGTATCAATTGCAACAAATGCAACACAAAGCAAAGGAAAGTTGCATGAAATATTTTCAACTACTTCAATCACATCTCCAGGTTCTTTCATACAATGATTTAAAAATCAATGGATGTTTCGAACGGGCATTTGCGACACTCTTTGAACAAGATGTTCAGACTTTCACAGGCATAATGTTACTAAACTTGGATCAACTAGAAAAGCAACTTGACAAAGATGAATTTCAAGGAGATAGATCTATGGCTGCCTTTTGCGTGATCAATAAACAATTTCAGATGTTTATCGACTCGCAATTCACTTGGGATTATGACAGTCAAATGACAGAAAAGTATTTTGCTGAATACACTAGAATCGAAGTTAAACAGTTTAGAGAAACACTACTCCTACACATGGGTAATGTTAAGAAGTCTCTTGCTGAAAGAACACGTCATAAAAGACAGTATGATAGAAGGATGAATGAAAGACAGATGCAGTCAAGAGAGAGTAAGGTTGTTTTGAGTAAAGCATTGGATGCTAGTTTAGTTGTTACAGAATGCAGTGGGACTAAGTCAGATAAGCATGATACAAGCAGCAGTAAAGCATTTGCTGAGGTACAATTGACTGCTCAACATAATGTCCCTGCTAATGAACAACAACATACTGAGCAATCTGAACCCATATATGACACGTATCTGTTGGAAAAGGTCGATAGCAATAACACTCCTGATTCAACGAATATGTGTCATAGGGGAGGAGAGATTGACCAGGATGTTGAACAATATCAAGCAAAAAGTCCTTTGCTTAAAGCTGAGATTGTCAAATCAAAAGAAACGATTGAAAAAGAAACGTATAATGAACTTTCACGCAGGTTTTTATTACTTGAAAAACAGTGTATTTCACTTGAAATTTCAATACAACATAAGGAAGAAAGTTTTCAAAGTAATAAACCATGTAAGAACCAGGATGCTCTTAAGTTTCGTGAATTTTTTAAGATAAATGATTTGAAAGCTCAGCTACAGGCCAAAACCACACTAATTTGCAATTTGAAGAATCAAATTAAAAGTGTGAAGGATGCAAGTAATGAAGCCAAAGTTAAAAATGATATAGATGTAATTGAAACTATTAACATCGAATTAGAACACCGTGTGGCTAAATTACTGGCAGCAAATGAGCAATTACATAAAGAAAATGAGCATTTGAAACAGACTTATAAAGAACTTTATGATTCAATTAAAAAGATACGCGTTCAGAATAAAGACAATGGTGACTCTTTAATTTCTCAAATTAATCAAAAGTCTGTCAAAAATGCTGATTTAAAAGCTCAGATTCAAGAAAAGGTTTTTGCAAATGCAGCATTGAAAAATGAATTAAGGAAGTTAAAAGGAAATAGCGTGGATACTAAGTTTGCCAAAGCTTCAATCTTGAGGAAATCGCCTTTACAACCACTTAGAAACCAATCCGTTGTTAGAGAATTGAGTGCGTTTAAGTCTGAACGACCTAGAATTTCAAAACCACGGTTTGCCTCCCAAGTTGATATGAATAACGTTTGGTCAGAACCAGCCACTCCTCATTATTTGCCTAAAGTTCGAGAATATGTGCTTGCAAAACCTCATCACGTAATTGCACCTGGCTCATTTGGGAATAGTAAAAAAGTATCGTATGGTTCAAATGATATGGCTCATAATCACTATCTAGAGGAAGCTAGGAAAAAGGCACAAGAAAGAAATAGGAATTCAAAACCTAGTGTGATGCATACTACTAGTCTACAAAACACTACTAATGGTAGCAAACCAAATCCTAGGAGCAACAATCAAATATCTAGGAGTTTGCCTGTATCTAAGAGTAGTTGTGGAATGTCAAATGGTGTGTCGCTAGTAGATCACTCTAGGAATTCTAGTTCCTTTTCAGATTCCAAACATTTCTTTTGTTCTACATGTCATAAATGTGTCTTTAATGCAAATCATGATGCTTGCATAACAAAATTCCTGAAAGAGGTGAATTCACGTGCTAAGGTTCAATCCCCTAAGACTAAAAACATCAACAAATCCGTTGAACCAAAGAGTCATACTCAGAAACCTGGTAGGCAGATTGCTATAGGACAAAGGTTTTCTCCCAAGAAGTCTTCCGCTGTGCATGAGAAATCAAACACTCCTAGATCTTGTCTTAGGTGGAAACCGACGGGTAGAATTTTCAAGATTGCTGGTCTTAGGTGGATACCTACTGGAAAGATGTTCACATCTAGCACAACCAAGGTTGACAGTGAAACCTCAAATGGTTCAAATGAGGATATTTCTAACCCACATGAATGCGAAAAAACTCTTGATGTCAGTGCAGGTACTCTTAACTTAAGTGCAGGTACATCTTTCAATCCTAAAAAGGAAGGACTTAGAGTTTGGTTGCTGAAAAGACTGATATCTCATAAACCAGGGCTTCAAGGAATTCTGATCTGATGAACAAGCAATGACGTCTGTTCACATCAGTTCAGGCCTCGCTCTTCAATGACAAAATGACGTTTGAACAAAACGGTTCAAGCCTCGTTCTTCAAAGTTGATGACGTCTGTTCACATCAGTTCAGGCCTCGCTCTTCAACGATAGATGGCGTCTGCTGACAACTCTTCAGGCCCCGTTCCTTAAAGAAAAGAAAGGTGTATGCTTCAGTGCGCTTTATCTTCGGAAGAAGAGAAATCTTCTTGTTTTTGACCATTCTTATCAACATGATTCATGCTTTTTCCATGCTCGTTCTGTTATCAAGTGGATCAACGTACCTTGGATAGTATTGTTATTCACTTGTTCAATCAAAAATCGCAACCTCATATGCAATTTTTGAGGGGGAGAAGTGTGAATTAACTACATGTTGATTGATGTTTGAAAAATGGTCATATGGCTCCTGAACACATCAGTCCAGGACTCGGGCATCAACTTATGACTCCTGGAACAATCAGTTCAGGACTCGTACCACAACCTCCTTCTCCAACACCTAATGTTCCACCAACAAAGAATGATTGGGATTCGGTATTTTGCCCCATGTTTGATGAGTACTTTAATCCTTCACCAAGTGTTGTTCAACCTGTTCTTGTAGCTGTTGTTCAAGAACCTGTTGTTTCAACCGGTACACATTCATCAACGAGAATTGATCAAGATACACCTTCTACAAGTACCTCACAAACCACTCAAGAAGAACAATCTCATGTTACTCCTACTAGTGTTGAAGAAGATGATCATGGTATTGAAGTTGCACACATGGATAATGATCTGTAATTTGGTCTTCCAAATTACAGAACCTAGTTCTGAAGAATCGTCTTCCCAAATTGTTATCCCAACCAACGTGCATTCAGTAAATCAACCACAAAAGCACATCGAAAAATGGACCAAGGATCATCCGCTTGACAAGATTATCGGTGATCCTTCCAGACCGATATCTACAAGACTCCAACTACAAACCGAAGCCCTGTTCTGCTACTATGATGCTCTCCTCTCTTCAATTGAACACAAAAGTTATAAAGATGCATTAACCGAATCCTGTTGGTTTGATGCCATGAAGAGCTCCATGAGTTCGATCATTTGGAGATTGGGAGCTAGTACCTCGTCCAGATCAAGTGATGATTATTACCTTGAAGTGGATTTATAAGGTGAAATTAGATGAACTGGGAGGTGTTCTGAAAAACAAGGCAAATCAAGAGGCAAAAGGAAAATGGAGTGGTTGAACTTTACTTCGTCGGCACAGAATTTCAGCTGGCAGATATCTTCTCTAGGCCATTAGGACGAGAAAAACTTGAATTTCTCATGTAAAAGGTTGGAATGCAAAGCATGTCTCCAGAAACGCTGAAAAAGCTAGCAGACGAAACATAAGAGTTATGGTGGTATATCTTCATGTATCCTATGTAAATATATAAAACCAGAAAAACCCAAAAAGATTTTTCAGTGTACTTAAATTTTTCAAAAACAAAATAGAAAAATATAAAACTAAGAAAATCAAATACAAAAATATAAAATAGAACATACCAAAAAGAGTTTTCAAGACATGTCTTCTGCTTATCGATAGCATTTACGGACCTAGAAATGTCATTCAATAATGACACGGGTCCTTAAATAAAGTTCGAGCAGAAGTTCAAACAGCTTTTAAAACATGTCTATATGGCTTGCTATTATTTCTGATATGCAACCCGGTTTTTAAAATAAGGAAAGCACGTCACCAAAAAGACGGTTGTTCCTAACAACGGGTGATTAAGTTCTCCCGGGCATGGATTACGTCATATCCGTGCACCCTCGATCTAATGTACGCTTCAGTGCATTATTTCTTGATCAAGAAGAGAAGTCTTCTTTTTAACCAAATGATTTTTCGTCTATGATTCTTCTAAAAATTATTTGTGTTATACATGTTGAAAAAGGTGTTGTCGTTCAAAAACCAAATCAGTCATCTCAGTTTCTCATCATAAAAGATTTTAAAAGAATTTTCTATCACTCAAACAATGTCTACAGCTCTTTAAATAGAAAACGAGACATTATTTGAGGGGGAGAAATATGCTACTAATTCTTTCAAAATGATCTTTCAAACATGGAGTAAACAAAAAGGTTTGATAGTAACGGATCATGATTTAAAAGGGGAGTTAATGTATTTTAACTCATTTAATCTTTAGATGTTACTTGTTTCATCCTTTAAGGTTTTTTGAATGCAATATGGTAATAGGAAACATTACGCCTTTTGACTTGCAACTAGAAGGACCTAGGTTGCCATGGGTACAAGTTTTATAACCAGAATGATTTGTCTCAAATATATTAATTATAAATCATGTTCGGGTTAACCATTTGAAAAAGTGTTCTAATCAAATCAGAATCAGTTTTTGACGCATTACAATTAGAGTTTCAAGAAAATTTCGCCACTTTAACAAATACAAATAGATCTTTTAAATAGAATACGGGTCTTTGTTCGAGGGGGATAAAGTGTTTTCGAATTATCTTCATCATGTCCGGTAATTATATAGAAAAAGTTTTAACTTAATGGATAATGATTTGTGGGGGGGAGTTAATTTATTTTTAACTCCAAGGGCTTTAGTTGTCATTAATTTATTACCTTAATGGCTTAATATATAATTTCAAGATCGTGACTTAGGGCTTTTAAAACTTACAGACGACCAAGATTGCTAACAACCCTCACAGTTTTTTATAGGCTTAGGGATTGTTTGGAAATAATTACGCTAGTGTTTGAAGCCTTGACGTTGATTGACTATGTTTCTGATTCATGTAATATTTTCCCAATATGTCAATCACTAAGCTTATTTTTCTGAAGGAATTGAATCTGTTAACAAAGTAGGTTACTACATAGGTTTGATAAGTATGGTGATTCCTTTAGATAGTCAGTATCTTGCAAGAAGAAATGTGTACATTCGGGACTTAGTTGCCTTAGGTGTTATCATTTCGGCCTTTTTAGAGGTATATATAATTGTGACTTTCGGGTCTTAGTAGGAATTTGGTGTTTCAATTTTAATCATCTCTATCATATAAGGAGAAATTTAGATATTCGAGTCTTAATTGACTTTGGTGTTTCGGTTTCGAATTAATTGTGTATTTTGGATATTTGGGCTTTACACATCAAGTCTTCTTAATGCGGGTGTGCAATGTTAGCCATGAATCTACATAAGAAAGGATTGCTGATTCAGGGAGAAGTTGTTGAAGCTTCTAAAAGATGAATAAGCTTGCTTGACCAGAAAACTCAACAACTTTCCAAAGGTTCAAGTGAAGGATCTGGTACTACTCCAAAGGTTCCCGATGAGCCAAAGGACAATTTTGGTAGCTCGATCAGCTTACTTTCTTAATCTATTAAGGAAGTTCATGATGTCTCCAATGATGAGGAATACAAAGCTGGAATATATAATTATTGCTAGTAGTTGCAGAGATACAAGCTGGATATGTACAAACCAATTTAACTCTGTCATCTACTGAACTCGAGATTCAATCAATGGTGGATGTTCTCATTCATCAAGAGGACCTTGCTGTCCAACGAACTCCACTCATTGACCTTGTTATCTTAATGGTTACTGAAAAGACAACATAACACTACACAACACAACACACACAAGTCTGTTCAAATGTGTTCGACCTCTTGCTGGAAAGACATTTCAAGAGGAGTTTAAAAGTGCTAGTTGGTAGTAGGAAAATAGTGACGGACAAAAGATGTTTTGCAGTTGGACAGTATGATCATTCATACTTGGATTATAACATGTCCGGTCTGTTTTTCTTAGCATAATCTTGTACATCTATAAAAAGTAGTGTGGTAATCAGTGTTAATCTGGTTCAGTTATTGATTTTTTCATGAGTTTCTTGTTAAACTCCAAATCATTTATAAATCAATATATTTAACACTAACAAAATCCTCATAATTATATGGGGAGCATATATAGGTTTCCAATATCGGCTTGTATTTATAGGCACACATTTTCTCCCAAATTTTCTAACTATTTAAAATCAATTGAGATTCCTAAAATTCTCAAAGGGTTTGATTTTTGATCAGGGGAGAGATGTGATTTAAATATTAAATCTGATAAAAATATGATCTATTAAAACTCAAGCAGGTACTCCTCCCTCCATGTGCCAAACAATTTCGAATATCGACGCACATGTTAAGGGGGAGCAGTTTCATGAATCAAAACAATCAAGGTACTAATGCTTTGATGTTTACATTGCCCGTACATTGATTGATTTTCAAATAGTTTTATGGCGAAGAGAACAGTACTAAAAGACCGACCCTGTATTTACTTTATCAGAGTTATAAGGATGGTATGGTTAGGTACATGTTCCCATGATCCCGCCAGAGCCGGAGGGATCTACCCAGGGATAATCCACTAGTTAGTGTAGAAGTCCTTAGGTATGATTACAAAAGGAGTAATGTGAGAATAAGGGAATAGTGCGGACTGAGATGGAGCTAGTACTGGAACATACCCAACAAGGTACTAGTAATGAAGTCTCGGTAAGCACCGAAGGGGTTGAAGAATGAAAAAGAAATGTTAAGATAAAGGGTGAAAAGAAAGCAGCCCTCCTTAAACATTAGGCAGAAACCGGGTCACTACATATGCTGTCAGAATCACATGGTTGATTGCTGACATTGAAGACAAGTATCATGGACCCAGTGATACGCTGCACAACCCTCCCTAGCCACTCAAGATCCCTCAAAGGATTCTTGTTTCATTTCTCACGGAGATCAATACATTTCTATCGTCTCTCTCACTCCGAGTTAGATGATATTGAAAAGGTGGCAGTCTGCTCCAGCCTCCGACTACTAAAAACCAAAAATGCACTATTGAGTCTAGAGCCATGAGATCATCCATAAATCTCGTTAGGACACTAATACAAACTATGCTTGCTCATCACACAATGTGATAACAAGTAAAGATCTTAAGAGTCCTACGCATTATCCTCGTGGTATTGCCAGAACATCCGAGTGATACGAAAGTACTCACAATGAAGATGGAAATCCTTCTAGAGCCAACATCAAACAAGCTCTTGGTAGGTGACATGTGAGATCCTCTTGAGGATCAAGCTTGTGATAACTGGAAAGAAACGATGGTGCGATTCCTTATGAATCAAACTTGTTCCAGTATATGAATTGACGAGTAGCTTTTGAAAAACCTTTCGATGTGCTCAACAACTGATTTTCGAGCACATTGACTGTGTATATCTTTCAAAACAAAAGTGTTTCTGATGAAATTTGATTTTATGTTATAAAACCTTCGATGTGTCACAAAAACTCTTTTCTGAGTGACACGCGACTGATTTTCAAATCAATTTCTCGTTTAATCAGTGGGTTTTAATCTACTGGTTCACTCATTCCGTGCTTTGTCTACTTTGAGACGCTCCGGTTTGAGAACGGCTAGCGCAGCTGCGAAACCCTGTCAAGGAGATTCTTCGGAAGTCTACCTGATCACAGGCAGTATTTATACTGATTAACGGGGAACCGTGGTCCTTGCAACCTTATTCAACGAAAGTGAACAAAGACACTTTCGTGTGTTTATTACTAACGTATACTTGCAGGAATCCCGACGGTAGCAGCTGCTGGACAGAGACATGTCAATTCACAACCCCATGCTCACACTTCATATTTCTAATCAAAGACATCATGATAGCTGAAAGACCTACAACACAGCTTCCGTAACTCTGATGCTTGCTATCATGTTCCAGAAAGGTGTGAGCATGCCGGTCCGAAGGTCACAACATCACATGGAGGCAATACTTCACAACAAGGATGATTAAGAGATTTACTGTGGCTGATGATCTCAAAGAAAGCTCAAAGATCATACAAGTCAAAGGAACTATGCTTAAAGATCACTACTTGCCGTATAAAGATAGTACTTGAAGAATCAAAGACTACGAGCCAGAGTCAATGATCAACTCATAGAATGCTAGAATTTAACTTGTAATTTCTGGGGTGACCTCCCTTAGGGGGAGATTGTTAGGTTTAAGAAAAAGACTCAGTCACCCCATGTATTTTCATGTTTAGCATAGCTCGTAGTTTTGTTAGTAATAGTATGATTTATGGTGTTGGGCCGGGTCTTTACCCACTGTAAGCCCACACCATAGCCCGTTTCATGGGCATTTTGTAAGACATATTTAAACCCTCTCCACACATAGAGAGGGTGTTGGAAGAAATCATTTTACACACACTCTTTAGTGTGTTTTACATATTCTCTCCATCCATCTCTCTCTCTCTAACTTTCTCTCTATAGATATTATATGTGTGAATTATAAGAACCTACAACCTTTTTTGAGTATACATTCTTTGCAGGTGTATTACTTATAATCGAATCATTTGAAAAATACTTTTGTTCAGCTGACTCGTTTCTTTGAGGAACAAACGTTTTGTAAAGGTTATTTAAGTTTTTGTAATCAAAAGGTTTGATTAAATCACTTAATTTTGATTGACTCTCCTGGGCAAGACGAATCGTTTCATCAGTTTCAGGTGCAAGCATCAAAGCAAGATTATCATTATAGCAACCTATAGCATATATACGTAGAATCTCACTTTTAGCTTTCTTGAGGTTTGACAAAACTCGTTTTACAGTTACGATTAACCATATTCATTATTTGAACGAATTGATCAGGTTTATACACAAATATCATTTAAAACTTTGACTTGTTTTTCCAAACAGATGACTTTTTCAATTTCTTTTTCCTCGCGAGTTTTGTAAAACCTCTATTGTTCTTGTTTTTCATATAAAATTATGGAGACGGTCTTTTGATATTCAGAAAGCTCTTTTTCTATTTTTGAAAGCTTTTGATTCAATTTATTTATCTTTTGAGTATAATCATTAAATGACTTTTAAGAATTGACTTTGTATTACGCGAGTAAACCATAAGCTTTTGTATAATCATTTTTAGCATCTTTCACACATTTAATATTTTTATACCTATCAAGCTCAATTTGATATTGTTGAGGTAAATTTATGTAGGCTGCTTGCGCTTGGTAAAAGTGACCTCAGCGGTGATAAATGTCGAGTTCAGCTTGGTTCCTCTAGAGCTTGGTCCTTCGTCTCCTAGCTGAAAGTAAGAAAGAGCACCATTAGCTCGCTGCGGGGTGTGAATCCGAAACCAACTCCGGCGTAAGAGTAAGTATGGTGGTATGAGATAAATGCGAAGAATATAAAATATGGTCCGGAGTAGGTGTTGTGTGTCTCGTCTTAGGGAAATGATCCCTCCCTTTATAATATTTGGGATTCACTATAAGATATAATCGTGGGGATCTCTCTTTGTACGATATGTCAGTTGTGTGTCATTCCAAGGACAGTGTTCCTTCATGAGGACAGTACCTTTGCCGGAGTGTCTCTTAATACCGCCGAATTAGGGCAAAGCTAATGAATCCAGACCTGACGTGTCCTTCGACACACCAGCTTCTTCGAAGTTCTAATGATGGCTCTAGACCTGACGTGTCCTTCGACAAGTCAGCTTCTCCAGAGTATTTCTTTGGTTTTAGCCCGTGCTAGTTTAGCAGCAATATCTAAGCTACTTTCTTTGTCTGGCTGTTCTAGGGGAAACTATACCTCATCACGTCCCCCTAGTCTAGTATGAATGCCATTTAGGCTTTCGTGCTAGACTCATCAATTTGTAATTAAGGACTGATAATTTGTCTTCTACCTCTCTCTCTCTCTTTCTCTCTCTATCTCTCTCTCTCTCTCTCTCTCTCTCTCTCTCTCTCTCTCTCTCTCTCTCTCTCTCTTTTACTGCTCTTGGAGGCGTGGCTCATCCAGCTCTACTTGGTAAAAGCTAACGTGTCGTCATCATGTGGATCCTTTTCCTTCATGATTTACTAGGGTTGCATCATGCTTATGTGGTGACGGTTGATTTTCCCGGAGCCACTATAAAAAGCTTTCCTTTGTTTTCACATTTTCACTTTTTGATTTTTTACCCAAGCCATTGCATCTCATTCTCTTTGCCTCAAGGTTCGGTTGCTTGCTGTTGCATCTCCTTTTTTTGAAAGTAGGTACTTTCTCTCTCTTCTTCCTCCTATTTTCCGGTCATGTCTAAAAATGATATAAAAGACCGTATATGTTCCCTTTCTAAGAATGATTTAAAAGATTTGGTAAAGACTTATCGTATACCACTAGATCTTCATCCTCGTTTGCCTGATCCTAGGTTTACTATGGTTCGTCTTCCTGCTGATGCTATAGGCATTTATTTTGAGTTTCTCCAGTTTTCTAGCATTCGTGTTCCTTTGTCGACATTTCTTTTATCCGTTCTTAAATATTTCAAGGTGTATATTTCTCAACTGGTCCCTTTAGGTTTGAATAAGGTGGTGTCATTTGAGGTTGTGTGTCGCGACTTAAATATTGTTCCCACTGTTACTTTGTTCCATGTGTTTCAATGTCTTTGCAAATAAGGGGATTGATTTTCTTTCTTTAAATGTCATAACACGAAGGACGTTTGTATGGATGATGGTCCTTCGAGCTTGAAGAAGTGGAAGAAAAAGTTTTTCTTGATAGATCGTAGAGCTATTTCGGACCGTCTGACATGGAGACATTCTTGTTCATGTGTTTCGGATGATGTTCCTTCCGATGGTTATGACCGAAATGATGTGCAGCGATTATGTGCTCGCTTGATTTGCCTTCGTGAGATGAGGGAGGAGGTGCCTATTCGTTCTGGATTGATATCTATGTGGTTTAATAAAGAATGTGATTCGCTCTTTCAAAGGGTTGATGATAATGCTGGTAGGCTGAGGGGTTATAACTTCCATTCCTTATTTATTGTTTCTTTTGGCATGTGTTAACCGGTGTTTTGTCTTTTGTGCAGAGATGAGCATCTACGATTTTATGACTCTTCCTACTTGAAGTGATGCTAAAATTGCTAAAGAATCCCATCATCTCTCTTTGCTGCTGTTGGAGCGTGTTCCGTCGCATACTACTGCGCCGACAACAAAAGGTGCTATTATTCCGTTGCCTACTCCAGATGAGATTGCTGCTTCTTTACCAGATTCTCGTCTTGTCAAGAATTCAAAGGATACTTCTCATGCTAGCCGGCCATCGAAAAAGAGGAAGCTGCAGAAAAGAGATTTAGAAGCTGGTTCTAGTGATCTGGAGTTGGATCATGCCGAAGGTACGGATGAAGCTGACCTAGCTGATTTATTTACTGAGATTGAGAATAGCTTAGAGAGAGATGAAGGTGTTTCTATGAGGGCTATTTCAGCCCCTACACTGCGTCTTAGTAAGAGGTTATGTGCTCCTCCTTCTATAGCTTTTGTGAGTGCTTCTGAACCATCCTATGTTGGGACTTCAGCCCCTGCTTCTACTTCTTGTCGTAGTCTTTCCCTTGGAGGTATGCTGCTATTTCCTTCGCTTTTTTATTTTCTCCTAGTTTATGCTTTTGGCTAAGTTGTTTGTAGGTTTTTAGGTGTTGCTACTAGTGGTTGTGTTGGGAAGTCCGGGGCTGAGGTTATGCGACATTAGATGGATCCGCTGGATTGTTTGGCTCGTAGTACTCTTGTTCGCGATGCTGAGTATGATCAAATTCCGGATGATGATTTTGGCACTGCTACTCGTGGTGAAGAGATTGATTTAACACTGTTTCCTCTTGCTCTTGGTCCCTATCATATGCCTTACCCATATGAAGGTGTTTCCTCTCCTTTGTATACTAGAGAGGAGTGGAACGGACCCCATGCACCGGAACGTAGCATCTTGTGTAAGGATATTTTCAAGGATACAGATGTGTGATAACCGGATATATTTCCAGGGTTAAGTATTATAATATATTATAGTTTTATATTTTGAAGTCTTTTAATCTTGTCAGTTTTCCTGATGAAAGCTGAAAAGTTGAATTTTGTTGGCTATTTTGCGTAAAAGCGGTTTCGGTTTAACCGGGAATTTGGTGAAGTTATGAGTTCGTAAATGAATCATTTATGAATTGACTTTCTGTTTTAGAGTGGTTCTGAGGTTTTTAGTGCTTTCCGGGAAGTCTTTCCGCGTTTAGCGAAAAATCGTCACGCGGCGTGTACCGGCATGATAGTTTATTTAATTGTGGAGATTAATAAAATTGGGAATGTGTTAATGGGTTTATTTAATTTATAAATTCATAATAATGAAATAACATTAGTTAAATCATAAATCGTGTGTGGGAGAATTGAAAGTTATCAGAAAAAGGCTGTTTTCATGAAATTCGGTAAAAGACGGTAACAGTCGTGAAAAGGTGAAATTTTAGGTGAATACAAGTTGTCCATCCATATTTTGTGATTTGAAGTATTTTTAAATGGATGAGCAAGGTTCGGTTGGGTTTCGTCAAAAATTCATGTTTTCGGTCCGGGGTCGGCCGATAACGGCTCAAAATGGATTTTGCAGCAATTTAATGTGATAGGTGTCGTATGAATAATCTAGGTTTATGGAAAAATGATTTTAAACACGATGAGAATGAAAAATAAGTTTGGTTGACATTTTAAATAGACGAATGTTGAGTTTTTAAGTGATCCCGGCACAAAAAGGAAGACCCAGGGCCTCCTAGGATGCTTGGACGCCTAAAAGAGATTGGAAGAGACAAGAAGGCTAAAATCTTGCTAGTATGTTCCCTTGGTACACATTTATTCCTCCACCTTAACAAATTTTTCATCATTCTCTCATTTTTAAAACAACAAAAAAATTTCTATCTTTCCCTCTCTCTCTCTACATTCGGACAAGCCACAAAGAAGACAAGAAACAAAGATTTTGAAGATTTTCTCAAGAACACGGGTTAAGAATATATAATTGGGTTGATAGCTAGTAGTTTCGGGTTGTAGAAACAAGGTTTTGGGTTTTATTCGCGCGTCACAACTGAACCAAACTCGTCAAACAAGTAAGTTTTTCAAAAACATTAATTTAAATTTGTACTTTTGTGATTATGGTGATGTCTATACGCTAGTTGTACAAGTTGATCGCCAAAAAGGTTGAAACTTGAAAACAAAAATGTGAAAAGGTGTTTGTTTGCGTCGGCTTATAAAAGAAGGAAAAGCGTCTGATTCCTAGCACGAACAGCACACACATAGAATTCTAGAAAATATGCATTCTACCAACTTCGTCGATATTTCATTTGCGAGGTCCTGTATAGAATATAAGAAAAACATGTGCATTTATATCTTGGTACCTACGGTTAATTTAAACTAAACTAAACAAAATACTGGTCAGTCTAGTGGATACGGCGTATCAAGTTAGTGAATACGCCATATTCCAAATCTGACAATAATGTTTTTAAGGTGCAATAAAAATAAAGACTGATAACGTCCAGACAATCAATACGCCGTATGGTATGGAGCGGATACGCCATATTGATGTCTGGGAAAACGGACTCGATAAAATTAAATAACAATCCGGGTTGTCTCCCGGGAAGCACTTTTGTTTATAGTGAAGTCTTTAAGTTAGACTTTTCTTCAGCTTCCTTTTATTCCATCTCATGCACGCTAATGTGACGCTCCGCGTTGTGTGCCATTCTTCCTTCTTCGCGATTTCGATTTAATCGAGGGTCCTAGATTCAAAACTCCTTTGTAGAACCCTTTAAGCTTTTGGTATGCATGCGAGATTCCATTCATCTTATCCACTTCACTTACCTTCAGTAATGGTGGAATCTTGTTGCATTGCTCATTAGTGTGGTTTTTAAATCCCGGATGTGCTCGCACCATTTGGTAAGTTACTTCATCATCGCCATTGTAAATGGTAATCGTTCCATCAAACCGTCTTGCTTTAATTCCAACTTCTCTTAAGAACGGTTTGCCAACGATAACATCGCCCATTCCATCATCTCGATAAGCATCCATATCCTCCAAAACTGCAAAGTCAGTCACAACAGAAAAGGTTCCAACAAAAATAGGCACATTCATTAAAGCTCCTACAACATTATCCCCTTTGTACACCATCTTATCTTTCATTATTGAATTATGAAACTTTTTAGACATCACATTGACGTACAATAACGGGAAGAAGTTGACGTATGTAAATTCAAATCCTATTATGCATGAAAACTTTAAGTTGTGAGCATAGTCTATGTGGATTTTCTTATCATCGTCGCAATAACTAGGGTAATCATCAATTCTAGTATCAAGATCTTCATCCCTAGTTCAAAATTCCTCAATTACCTCACCTTCCTCAATGGTGGGCATTAAGTCATCACCTTAATTTCTTCTAAGCTCAAATGGTACATTTAGATCATTTAATTCAATGTAATCTTCCAAGAAAGGGTCTAATGATCTATTTAACACCAAAGTATCTCCCATTATCCTAGCTTCTAAATCAAGTTCCATTCTTTCACTCAAACTTAGCATGTAGACCCTCTTAATTATACTACTAGCAGGTTTAACACTTTTAAAAACAATATTTTCTTCCCCAACCCTTAAGGTAATCTTTCTTTTGTAAACATCAATCTTAGCACGGGCGGTAGACAAAAATGGTCTTCCGAGGATCAAGGGCACTTTGATATCCTCGGGCATATCAAGAATTATAAAGTCTATTGGGAAAGTAAATTTACCAATTCCTACTAGTATGTTTTTAGCAATTCCTTTTAGATATTTCACTGTCCTATCTACTAATTCCACTGTCAGCTTAGTGTGAGCTAATTCGCCTAATCCTAAGTTAAGGTAGGTTAAGAGAGGCATAACACTAACGCTAGCTCCTAAGTTAACAAAGGCATTGTCAAAGTAAGTATTATTAATAAAGCAAGGTAAAGTAAAACTCCTTGGGTCTTTCTCCTTTTGGGGTATGGCGTTATTAATATGTGAAGCTCCATAAGCTTCCATGAATTTTGGTCCATAGTTCCCCTCTTCTTCTTCACAGTAATGATTATCCAAACGACTTAGAAAAGGAACCGTAGTTTTTCTTGACTTGTACAACAGTGTACTGTTATGTCCAGTGGATACGGCGTATTGGGATGATCCAATACGGCGTATCGAGTATGAATCAACGTTAATAGTGGTAGAAATCGACTTGACTTGATCTCTCGGGTTTATTTTAGTTGAGCTTGGTAGGCTTCCAAATCCTCTTTCCTGTAGTACCTTGCTCATTTGCCCGATTTGTATTTCTAAAGTTTTGATTGATGGTCTTTGGTTCCTTATGGCAACATCTGTCGTAGCTCGGATTTCTTTAATGAAATTGGAATTTTCTTCGTGTCTCTTTGCTGATTCACTCATGAATTTGCTCAGGTTATCTTCCATAGATTGCCTTCGTTCTTGGTACGAAGGATTTGCGTTGTTCCTTTGATAGTACCCTGGAGCTGTTGCTCTATATCCCCCTCCATGAAAAGGTCCACCAAATTGCGTGTAGTAAGCTTCTTCTAGGGTTTTCCCTTCTTCTTTTAGTGGGCAATCTTTAGTGTAATGGGGTCCTTTGCACTATTCACATCCTACTTCTGTAGCATAAACTTTTTCATTTACTTTCTTGATCTCTCTTCCTAGATTGTTCAGTTGTGCTTGTATAGCAGCTAGTCCGTCAGAAGTCTTAGTACTTCTTCCTCTAGATGTTCCATTGTGCCATTTTTGAGAGTATTCAGCCATTTTTTGGATAACTGTTTTAGCATCTGCAGCTATCTTAGTTGGAAGGGCACCTCTTGAGTCAAGAATCTGTCATGTTGGAACATCCCCAAAACTTGTTAGTAAAATATTACCTCACTGCATCTCACAGTTCAATAGCTATTGAGAACACTTTATCAAGAGTTCTTTAAAGCGCTTCTATGCTTGATAAAGGGTTTCGTCTGGCTCTTGCTGAAAGTTGTTAATTTCCTCCATTTTCTTCGTAGGTCGACCAGGTGGGTAGTATTTGTTCAAAAACTTAGTCTTAAGATCTTCCTAAGTTTTGATTGAACTAGTTGGTTAATTTCTAAGACAATGACCTGCAACTCTATTTAAGGATATAGGGAAGACTCGGAGCATTAGTTGATCCACAATGATGTTAGGAACATGGAATAAGTCAACTATTTCAAGAACTTTCTCAATGTGTTCATTTGCATCCTCATTATCCGAACCGCTAAATGTGTTTTCTCGAAGCTCCTTAAGAAATTGACCTTTTAGTTCAAATTGATCTTTGTTATCAATTTTAGGCTTAGCGACTCCCAATCCATAGTCTGTTCGGGTCTTGCTAATGTATTGTTCCATTGTTTCCGCCATTGCTTCCGCTTTTTCTTCCTCCGAGTATTCTTGGTTAGAAAGTAGATTGAAATCAAGCGATCTCAATTCGTCAAGACTTAGAGTCTTGAAGTGTCTCATTGATGATTGAAATTCTTGTTCAGGTTCTTTATAAGGTGTAAATAGTTCGTTCGTAGAACTCCTTGTCATGCACTACCTAAAACAAGGGTTAAACAATTAGCAAGATTTGTTCCGAAGAAAGGTATAAAAAAATTTAGCACGAAAATCAAATATTTCAGCTTCTATTCCAGACGATCGATACGTCGTATCCAATGGAAGTGGATACGCCGTATTAATCTGTTGGGATGAATACGCTGTATTGGACGGAGAACTGGATACGCCGTATCCGATAGAAGTGGATACGCCGTATTCAGCTATCAACCAGAATAGTGTATTAAGAAAAACAAATAAATACGCAAACAATTAAACACACAAATATACAATCAAACAATTAAAGATAAATATACAAAATTTACAGAATATACAAGAATATACACTAATCTAAATTACACTAATCCTAAGGGTTAGATCTAATCTAATGTTAAAAACCAAAATATCAAATAAAAATCAAGATTAATTTTCACTCCCCGGCAGCGGCGCCAAAAACTTGATGTGTCGTTGTGTGGTGTATATTATATTTATTCAAGTTTTAAATTTATATTTTGCCGACTAAACCAAAAACAACACTTTAACGGGCAGTGTACCTGATCGGTAGTAGTTTCGTGGTAAGTAGGGTGTCGAACACTTAAAGCGAGGTTAAATCTATCAATTTAATTAATATCTTGGTTATCTAATTGATGTGCTATCGTGTAGGGTCAATTATTCGATTATCAAGTTTTAAATTTATATTTAGCCGACAAACCTAAAACAACACTTTTAACGGGCAGAGTACCCGGTCAAGATGAAGTTTTGCGGTAAGTAGGGTGTCGAACACTAAGAGTGAAAATTTAATCCTATATTCTATCAGTATTTTAATTAGTTTATTTACTGGTTAAACCTATGCTATGTACGTTATCTAAAGATATGGGGGTTTTTAGCCTGAGAGTCTGGCACAGGTTTGGTGAAAACAAATACCAATTCAATACACAATAAACACAAAAGAGGAAGATTATAAGATAGAAAAGCGGTACAAGCCAAATGATAGAAAATTGTATTAGCCATATTAAATCCGGTTCAATGCTGGTTTGTTTGTTTTAGTGCACTGATTTATTTATCTCGAAGCGGCATATCATTCTTAAGACTTAGGCGGGACATCATCTTAAGACCTAGACACGATTAATCCTGTCACAATTAAGCGCATCCGCATAAAGCATCCTTTAGTTTAATTATAATCTATCTTAGAGAATTAAAGTAGTGGTGATCCTGTTAAAACCCTAGCCCAACGGGACTTTACCCAGTTATTGTTTGACGGTATTTTATATACAGGTAGTCCACTATTCCAATCTTTATCAGTATATTAAGAGCATGATTGCTGAAATATAAACGGGTCACCTACCGGTCCAACTAAGCTCATAAGTCAAAGACAAAAACAGAACGTTATTTGTGATCCTGTTGGTCCAGACATATGAAACACGATATGGAGAGCTATCCCGGTATCTAAATTACTTGGTCTGTATCACTAGACCCAGTTGAATGATAGGTCGTATATTCAAACACATAAACAAGTATGAGGTGATAAACATAATTAAACAATCAACGATAAATTAAGAAATCGATTTTTCAAAACAAACTAAACATTAAACTTTCATTAAGATGGCTAATACCCAAGGGTATTAGCCCACAACCATTGTAATTATACAAGCGTAATCAAACAATTTAAAATCGAACGATTAAGAGAATAAGAATTACAGGATGTCTTCTATGGATTTGTGATCAATGCTTGACCTTGGTGGCTGATCTTCTCTTCTAAACTTCGTCTTTAGTGAGTATGGTATAAAGAATATGATATTGCACCCTGAAAACTTATTTTTGAGTCTTCTATTTATAGTTGCTGAAAAATACTCGATACGCCGTATCCAGTAAGGTTGATACGGTGTATTGGACTGGATTCCTTAGAGTGTGCGCTATGTTTGTAATAAATCTTTGATATCATTCCCAATTTACTTGATTTACTGTATCTTCGAATAGTTATCTTCATGGATACGGCGTATGTAAACAGAGTGAATACGCCATATTGGGAATTGGTCAAACGCATTTTCTTGTGAAGTCTTGGCCCTGATACGCTGTATGTTAGTATTAAAAGCTTCTTGATGCTGTTTGGAAGTAATTGCTGCTAAGGTTAGAGGTACTACTGCTAGTATATATTACTACTGCTTGTACATAGTTAGTGTTGCTGGAATAAAAGTTAATGTTGCTGGTTATAACTGCTGAAAGATTGCAACTACTAGAAGAGTTTCTACTGTAAGAAGGATAAAGACAAGAGAAAAGATTAAGATGAAGATTGTTTATCAAGATTACTTACGGGATAAGTATGAGATATTTTTGTAAAAGATACGTATAAGTTATTTGTTTAGAAGATCATGATAACTTAGAAAAATATTAGAAGCCTGTTAGGACTCCTTGGTGTATAAAAGGAGGTCCTAGGGTATAGAGTTAAATGTACCAACACACACATATACATTCATATGTTTTTGATATATAGCTTCAAAGTTATAAGCCCTAGTACTACACAGAGTACTCGTATTATTGATAATAATAATATTGGAGCTTTTCAGTGATATCATTGTTTATACAGTTTATTGTTTCATTAATATTCTTCTAAGTATTAAAGAGTAGATTCCGCATACTCTTTAGTATTCACAAAGTTTCTAGTTGTTTTGGATTTATCCAAAGTAACTTAACCTTTACAAGCTAAGGAATCGATCTTAAGTTGGGATCAACAAGTGGTATCAGAACTTGTGTTCTGAAACTTTGATCTAGAAGAAACTAACAAGAAAGAACTCTTTACTCACAAGGAAGAGATGGATCTAGAAACTACACAAACCACTACTACTGCAAAGTTTCCCATTCTCAAACAGGGTGAATATGATATGTGGAGGCTAAGTGTGGAAAACTAGAAGGGGGGTTGAATAGTTTACCGCTTTTTAATTTAAGGTTTTAAAGTTTTTTTTATAAAAATTCTAGATTTGACTTTGTGTGAATTCAACACTTGCACAATATGAACAATATACTTATCAAAACAATTAATAGGATAGTATGAAAAATT
>BQNB010043080.1:0-45722 GCA_026074375.1 Tanacetum coccineum | reverse complement strand
AACAAAGTTGTTATCAACATCGAGTTGAATAATGGCAGAATTAGGAGTCGGTGCTACAGTCTTAGCACTTTCCCACATAGGCTGATTATCAGGATCGAGAATTATTTTTTTGGGTTCAACATCCTCTTCAGGTATATTTATGATGACAAATTTATTAACGGAGGAATGATGAATTGAAGATTTGAGTGATTCGATCTCGACGACTTCTTTTTGGATAGTTTTAATCTTATAAGTCCTTATTATTAATTTTTTATGTAATTTATATATTAAATTTACAAGTTGTTTTCCTCAAGATTGTGAATTTATACATACGTTAAGTAAATTATTAAGGCTAATAGGATAATATTCAAAATAAAGTAAATTATTTTCATTTTTTTATGATTTTTTATTTTTATAGATCTATATATATATATATATATCTTAATTTAATTATATATAGCAAATAAGGATAAATAAATAAAAGATTTTTTTATAGGTACGGAGTACTTTAGGAAAAGGGCGTCGGCTTTTTTATAAATTTTATGTTTTTTTTAGAAAATTATGATAAACTAGATAATTACAAATACACAAGGCATATGATCAAATAAAATACAATTTCAAATGATTATAGAACCTAAGACTAGTAGATTGGGGGTTTTGGTTTTGGTTTTTGAAATAAGATTCTATTTGTGAAAATTTGTAGAAAGTGCGGCGTACTTAGGTAAAGTACGGCGTACTTCCTGGGTTTCTAGGAAAACCAACACACAAATAGGATGTGAGGCGTACTTCCTGTCGAAAAAACAAATTTTGGGTTCCGTTTGCCAGAAAACGGTACAACAAGTTTGAAATTTTTTTGTGAAACAAAATAGCACCAGAAATAAGCAACAAACTATAACAACTTAAACAATTCCCTGGCAACGGCGCCAAAAACTTGATGTGTTTTTTGCAAGCTTTAAATTTATAATACTAGAAATACCGATTTTTACTAAAAACACAACACTCGGGAAGTATACCCGTTCGTGTATAGCATAGCTTTAGGTAAGTCTAGGCCGTTCCACAAGAATTGAAGTTTTCACAGTTTATAATTAAGTTGCTAAGGCTAAGATGATTGTCACGTATCAAATTAACCAAGACGAGCATATATCAAATAATGCAAAGAAAGCAATGAAGAGATGATTCAAGCAAGGAATTAAAGTATGTTTGTTTAGGCAATGGGCACTAAGATAATGAAGTGTTTAGGATAGTGTTTACAAGTTTAGAGAATAAAGATTTCACAAGTCACAGATCCTTTCGGCCTTTATAAGTTATTATAACCAATATATTAAGTGGAATGATAGAACACATATATAAAGAATCCTTTCGGCCTATATTCTTATATAAAATATGTTTTACAAATTCAATAAACACATATCCAAACGCTCTATTTCCAAGATCACAAAATGCCCAAACAAACATAAGAATACTACTCCATAATCAAAGAAGTAATAAAACACATTATGAACTCAAACAATTCAATAATAATCATATTCAAAGGATAAACAAGATTATACCAAATTCCAAGAGCAAATGATGGTGATTTTATAAGAATTTCCAAGCATACTTTATTATATTCAAAGCAAAACACGGAAACTATGAATAATTCTGTCACAATTGCTTATAGATTCGAAATAACACTTCCATTATGCTTCTTTTATGGATCAAAATCTGGGTTTGTTGATGAACATCAATCAAAACCATCCAAATTTCTTCAAGAACACCTCTAACTTTGATTCTAATTATGGTGATGATGGTGTTATCAATGGTGGTTTGGATCAAAGGTTTTTCAATCATTTATCACCAAAAACACCTATCCTAAGCAGTACACACGAGTTGAAGGTTTGTGTGTAATAATGTGTGAAATGAGGGAGCCAAGGAGGGTATTTATAGGATGTTCGGGGGCCAAAGTGCGCCACACAAACTTATTTGTGTGCCGCATAAACTTATTTGTGCGCCGCACATAGTGTATTAATGCACACTTCATTTAAACGCCTTATATTTTCTCACAGTCTCAAAAGTGCGCTGCACTTTGGGTAAAACCGCCACACTTTTCTCACTTTTAGTACTTGACCTTTTTTATGGTCATAGATAATTGAATTCTCTTCGCGTGGCTGCCAGATCGCGTTAAACGAATTTTGCATGACTGAGTTATGGCCAAAACAATGAACAGGTGTCGGGAGATCACGAACTTTAGTTATTTCTTCGATTAAGCTATAATTCTTCGTGTAATCTTCCGTATTCTTCCACGACACGTACCTAGAACATATAATAGCAAATATACTTGATTAAGTACCGAAAGTTCACGAGAAATGATCAAATATATATAAATAACGCCTCCAAAAACATGTATAATTTAGGCGTTATCATGTACTACACAATTTTTCCTTTAGTAACTGAAATGCTTCTTCTGCATCTTCATAAGGTTCCTCGTCGTCATCATAATCGACGGCATCAATGTGACAACCGTGACTTCAGCAGGTTAGTCAAACCGTTAGAGTTGACTAAAGTATTTATATGTGTTATAATTGAGTGCTTATGTGACCTTATATGAGTATTTGATATCAATCTGTGATGCGTGTTCATCTTATTATGATTGAGTTGTGGTTTTGGTATCTATTTCATTTCGTTCATATTTTGTGACAATGGAAATGATAGCATGATTTTATGCGTTGTCGTGTCATTTGGTGAATAATTGTAGTATGAGCGTAAAGAGAATATAGTGTATTCTTATGAATGAATTAAGTCTAGTATTTAAGTTAATTAAGCATAGGTCTTTCTAATTTAGGAAAGTAATTTATGAAATGAAATTTATAAATAGTAAGTTTATAACTAGTTTTTATTTAAAAGGTTTACTAAATTAATAAAGGGTTTTTATAAAAAAATAACAAAATAAGGGTAAATATACATTTAATAATAATTAAAAAAATAAAAAAATAAAAAATATATATAAGGGCCGGTTTTAAGAGAAAAAAGGAAAAATAAATGAGTTTAAGTATAAAACAAATTAGTATTAGATAAGGATTAGGAATTGGGTATAACCTATAAATACGAAATTTGGTCTTCCCCTTCCTTTGTTCTTTGTTCGACCAAATCCCCAAGAAGAAGAAAAAAAAATACTTTTTTTATCAAGAATTAAGTGTGTTGATTCAAGTGTAATCGGTTAAAGGTTTTAGGTATGATCTTCAATCCCATTCTTGTTAAATTCTTCTTATATTAGTAACATTAATTGGTAGAATTAGCGTTTCATTAAAAATCAGTAAAAATGTAAGATGGTCATTAATAATCAATTAGGATGTAATTAATAGTGTTTGGATGCGTTTGGTTAGGTTTAGTTGTTGTTAAATTCGGAATTAAAACTGGGCAGATTTTTAGGTCATCTTCTAAGTGTTATAACTTGGTCATACGGATAGCTTTTATTGATTTCTTGAGCCTAAAATTAACTACAGAGAGTCTAATTTCCAACCCCGTTGGTTTCATGAATTAAAAGTGAGTTGAGGTCAGTCAAAATAATTTTACAAGATTCGTTGTCAAATCTGAGTTTTTGGGGAAGATTATGGGTTGTGATTGTGAGGTCAAAAACATATCAAAATGTCTTTTTAATTGATGGGATTGCTACTGTAGCAATTTTATGATGTTTATGATTTTCTAGAATTTTTGTATAATTTTCCTAAGTGTTTAAATGGGTCTGATCAAGCTAAACGCTTTGATAGTCGAATCAGATTCGAATTTGAGTACTTTGTGATGTTGAATTTTTATAAAATAGTTAGGCTCAATATTATTTTTTCTAAAAAATCACAGTAATTCTTAACCCATTGGGAAGGTAGAGAATGCAGTAGGGAAAGTCAATTTGATGATTTAGTATTTTATTTGTAGTCATGAAATGACTACAAAATTCTACCGAAAAGCTAGAAAACTCGAATAAATAGATTAAAGGTATTAGGATATAAGTAAGGTATGGGAAGTGTGGTAAAGGGTTTATAATCATAATATAGACATAGTAGTTCATCAATTGATTATTACATCGTCTTGGGTATTTAGCCTAATCGTGTGTAACATGTGTTTTATTTGTGTTTAGTTGATTGCGAGGAATTTGTGAAGTAGTTGAGCATCAGGTGAGTTTCATAGTCCCATTTTTCCGTTTTTATTGGGATGGAAATGATGCAAATGTTTTGAAATGTTTCATTGCTGTGATTCTGTGTTTTAAATTGTGTATGGACATTACATGACTATTATATGACTATGTGTTACATGTTGATATTGAATGGGATCGGATGAGTACGCCTACTCAGTGATACTTATGGTATCGATTTAGGATCGGATGAGTACGCCTACTCAGTGTTGATTATGGTACCATAGGATTAGATAGGTACGCCTACCCAGTGTGTGAATATGTTGATTTGATTTTGTTGCATGCTAGCATAGGGTTATGATAGTTCATTATTGTCCTGCCTTGTTTTGTTAATCACAGTGAAACGAGTATAATTGTGTGTCTAAAACCTATGACTCGCCGGTAACCCGATAATCACTTATACTTCATTACTATTACACGAATTAAACTATAAAAATATAAGGAAGATATAAAGAAGTTTAGAGAGAAGTTAGAGAGGGAAACAAGAGAGAGAAAATGTAATGGTTAAATTAACTTGTAAGAGAAAGTTTACAAATAAACCAACACCCTTTCCATCCTTGGAGAGGGGTATTTATAGTTAAACCATGAGGCTTACACGCCTTGGTATTTCTATGGGCTGGGCTCAAGATTACTTGGGCTTACGCCCGATATACGTGACCGATTAGCTTACATAAACAAGCTCGTTTACCCGTTCTAGCCAATTACAACATATAATTAAATAAATACCGAGCTTCCATAATCAATAGCCAAGCTTCCTTGTTCGACTCAATATTTTGAGGCTAACAATCTTCCCCGAAGCAAGGCTTCCTATAGATTCTGAGCTTCCATGTTCAAAAACATATTTTGAGGCTAACAATCTCCCCTTATGTGTGGTCTTCAAATTCCTAAGGTGGGATGTTGAATCTTGCTTCCTTGAACTTCTTAAGATTGCTTTGTCGTTGAGTTCTTGATTCTTTGGTCTTTATTATGTTTTAGGCTTGTTCCTTCATGATTTGTGATCTTTGATCTTGAGCCTTTGTCATTGTCTTTCGACTTTTTCTTTTGTTCTGAGATCTCTAAATCTTTTCCTTGTTTGTCTTGTTCGTCTTTGCCACCTTGCGATCTTGTGTCTCGACCAACATGCTCATACTTTGCATCATCTTGAAATCTTGCTAACAATCTCCCTTGATATACTTGACATCTTAAAGGAAGATCTTGTGTATCAGAGTTTGCGGAAGTTTTTGTCTTTAAGTTTGAGCTTTCTTGATTATTGAATCTTGATGCTTATAGTATGTCTTTGTAGTTTGAGCATGAGCATGTGGTGATGAATCCGACTCAGTTGGAATGAGGTATCTCCATCTCCATCTTTATATGAATCCTGAAATAAAACAGTCAGCAATAAAGCTTGTGGACGAATATGACTTTGTCATTCGCCCGGATTTGGTTGGATTAACCTCTGGTTCCGTGAGGACCAACCTGTAATCAAGTAGATTTATTTTAGAAGAATCTCCTTGACAGGATTTCCAGCTTTAAGTGTAAGATCCTCTAACACAGATGTATTAGATTCACTATGCTAGCTTGTTCTTAATATCAAAACGTCTCAAAGCAGACAACACGATATGATTGAATCGGTTAGTTACTATCTTACCGATTGAGTCGTTAATTCATTTACTGGACCAATATCAATATCTAGTTGACACAAGCTTGATTCATTTAGAATCTCGCAAGTCACCTACCATGAGCTTGCTTGATGTTGGCTCAAGCAGGATTTCCATTTTCACTGTGAATACTTAAGTATCACTCGGATCTTTTGGCAAAATCACAAGGATAATGCGTAGGACTCTTGTTAACAGCTTGTGAACTTGATGATGTTCAACAAGTGTTTGTAATGGAATGTGTCCTAATGAGATTTATTTTATTGATCTCTTGGCTCTAGACTCGATTTATGGGTTTTGGTTTTAGTACTCGGAGGCTGGAGCAGACTACCACCTATTCAATATCAACTAACTCGGAGTGAGAATGTCAATAGAAGACGTGTGTATCTCCATGACAAATGAGATAAGTTTCTATTAACAGAAACTCAAATGGTTGAGGAGGGCTGTGCATTGCATCACTGGGTCCATGATGTCATTCATTAATATCAGAATGAATCTCTGTGAAAACCAATAGATTATGTATTGACCCGGTTTCTGCCTAAGGTGTAGGGAAGGCTTCTTTCTTTAGACCCTTTATCCTTACATTTCTTTTTCCTTCTTCAACCCCTTCAATGCTTACCAAGACGTCATTACTTACACCTTGTTATGATTGTTCCAGTGTTAGCTCAATCTTAGTCGGCATTTTTCCCTTATACTCATTCATCTCAAATCATAGCTAAGGACTGCTATTTCTAACTGTGGAGTGTCCTTGGGTAGATCCCCACGATTCTGGTTGGATCATCGGACTAATACCTAACCTAACCACCTAATGACTTCAGAATCATCATGAATTAAGATGTTGTTGGGTATGAGATCGTAACCATAAAACCTTTTTTCGTAGAGTAAAAAACGCTTTGAGTCTTTTAGATCACTTATTATTTTCAAGATCATATTTTAATTGCATTTCTCCCCTTATTTAAAATACTAATTCACTTAGTCTTTGAAATACCGTGTGATTAAAATTTGTCATGAAAATCCTGTGGGAAAAAAATATTATCAGCATGAATTATGTGGAACTTTTCTTGTTGCTCCCCCTCAATTTTACATATGTTTGACACCAAAAAAATGATACCAAGATGTAAAATGAATATAAAATTGAGGGTTAGCATTGTTGAGCACACAATTTGAAAGATTATGAATTGTCATTGAAGAATTCTTGAAAAAATTGTGCTCAACCACTAAATCATCTTATAACATACAATCTATTGAGTAGTCATCATTATTACAGATTTGTTATTAAGAGATTTTTGATATTGTTTTGAATACATAAAATTGTTATGTTATGATGTACCCAAAATCATTAAAGCTTTATTTTTTGAAAAACTCCCCCTCAAACATTGACTCATTTTGAAAATGACACCAAATGTAGAAGAATTGTCTTGTAAAACTTTATGAAGGATGGAGTGTTGAACACACAATTTTGAAAGATGATGAATCGTCAGTGAGAAATTCTTGAAAAAATTGTGTTCAACTTTTTGAAAAACATCATGTTAGAAGACTTCTCTTCTAACGCTAAGGATAAGTGCATTGAAACGTACACTCTCCTTTGTCGTTCGGGTCCGAGTTGCAATCTGAGAGTGATTACAAGTCATAAAGAAAAATTAGAAATGACATGTTTTGAAAGCATTTAAAACTCTTGCTCGAACTTCATTTACACGCCCGTGTCGATGTTAATCAACATTTCTAGGTACGTAAATATTATCGATTCCAAGAGACATGTCGAAAAGATTCTTTTTGGAATTTTTTGATTTTTTTGATTTTGTATTTTCTTTTTGAAGTTTTATATTTTTTTCAAAAATATTTACATGTTGTCCTCAGCAGGGATTTTTGTAGTTGGAGTGATCAGTTCTGTTGTAGATTGAGCAGTCGCTAAAGGCGGTGTGTCTTGTTGTTTAGAATTGTCAATATGAGAAGAAGATTTGTTGACACTTGAAGTACATGCATTGAAAAATTCATCGTACAAAGGACCGATAAGAAGATTCAACTCTTATTTTGACGGAGCTGTTGTATCTGCTGAAGGAACAACTTTTGGAACCAGCTTTGAACTAGACGGTTCATTGTTGTGGTCGTGAATTTCAAGTTCTGAACTGTTATGATCAGAAGTCATTGCTTGTTCATCAGATCAGAATTCCTTGAAGCCATGGTTTCTGAGATATCAGTCTTTTCAGCAACCAAAATCTGAGTCCTTCCTTTTTAGGATTGAAAGATGTACATGCACTTAAGTTAAGAGTACATGCACTAACATCAAGAGTTTGTTCGCATTCATATTGGTTAGTGATATCGTCATTTGAACCATTTGTGGGTTCACTATCAACCTTGGTGGTGCTAGAGGTGAATATCTTTTCAGTAGGAACCCACCTAAGACCAACAGATTTGAAAATTTTACCCGTCGGTTTCCACCTAAGACAAAATCTAGGAGTCATTGTTTTCTCATGCACAAAGGAAGTCTTTTTGATTGAAAACATATGTCCTTTTAGGATATGTTTTTCTGGTTTCTTTGCAACACTTGTTTGCTCTATGGGTTTGTTTCTGTTCGTTGTATTATTGGATGGAACCTTAGCACGTGAGTTGACCTCTTTCAGGAATTTTGTTACACAAGAATCATGATTTGCATTAAAGACACATTTCTGACATGTCGACCAAACAAAATGTTTAGAGTCAAAAAATTTCCTAGAATTCCCAGAGTGTTCTGCTATGGGCACAATATTTGTCGTTACACAACTACTCTTAGATGCAGGCTAATTCCTAGAGTGTTTGTTATTAATCCAAGGTTTTGGTTTGCAGTCATTAGATGTGCTTTGTGATCTAGCAGAAGGCATCACACTAGGTTTGGAATTCCTACCTATGTCATGTGTCTTGGTTTTAGCTTCCTCTAGGTAGTGATTATGAACCATGTCATTTGAGCTAAATCTTGGCATGTTCTTTGCAATATTCCTAGAGTTGCTAGATGCAATCACGTGATGAGGTTTTGCAACAACAGATTCTCTTTTTTTAGGAAAATAATATGTAGTAACTGGTTTTGACAAATCGTTATTCACATCAACTTGGGAGGCAAATCGCTGTTTTGAAATTCTAGGTCGCTCAGACTTAAACGCAGTCGGTTGTCTAAAAACTGATTGGTTTCTATGTGGTTGTAAAACCGGTTTCCCTAAGATTGATGATTTTGCAAACTTAGTATTCACACTATTTCCTGTTAATTTTCTTAACTCATTTTCTAATGCTGCAATTGCAAATCCTTTTTCCTAAAGTTGAGCTTTGAACTCAGCATTTTGATCAATCAAAGAAGTTATGTGTTATATAGTATTAGCTCTCGTTGTCTTGATAGAATCAGACAGTTCTTTGTAATACCTTTTCAAAGTCTCATTTTCCTTAAGTAATTTAGCCACTTGATATTTCAATTCGATGTTTATTGTTTCAATTACATCTATGTCATGTTTAACCTTGGCTTCATTACTTTTTACTTTTAAAAATTGACCATGTTGCCATTCTTTTAAAGCTTGATTTTGATATTTAAGTTTAAGATTAACACAATGTGCTTCCATTATTGAAAAATCTTTTTGAAATTTGGCAACGGTCTTTTTGAGACAAATATTTTTAGATTCGAGAGATTGATATGAGAGTTCAGTTATTTGGTTATCCGTTAATTTAGAAGGCAAAGGACATGTGTCATGACATTATTCAGCATTCTGGTCAACCTCTCCTTTATTATTGAATTTAGGTTGCTCAGTATGTTGTTGTCTTGTAGAAAATACATTACATTCAGCAGTTAATTGTACCTCAGCCATTGGCTCTTCATCATATATGGGTTTAATATCTCCATCATCAGCGTGTGCATCATTCCCTGATCTGCTGCTTGTATCATGCTTTCTAGATTATGTCCCATTGCTCTCTGTGTTAACCAAACTATCATCTAATGTTGTACTTGTATCATCCTTTCCTTCTGTTGTATGCATCTGTCTTTCATTCACCCTGGTGTCATAATCTCTTTTATGCAGTGCTCTTTCATCAATTGACTTCTTAACAGATTCCATTTGTTGGATCAGTGTATCACGGAATTGTCGAACCTCAAGTTTAGTGTATTCGATAAAGTACTTGCATGCCATTATACTATCTTCATCATTCAATGAAATCCGTGGCTTGATGAACTTCTGAAACTGTGTCTCGAGTACTATAAAATCAGCCATGGATCCAATCTCTTGAAATTCTTCTTTGTTAAGTTGCTTTTCTAGTTGATCCACGTGTAGGAATATTGTGCCTATGAAGATCTGAACATCTTGACGAAAGAGTGTCGCGAATGCGCGTTTGAATCCATCCTCGTTCGAGTACCTTTTAAGTCGTTGTTTGAAAGAAGCTTGAGGTGTGGATGAAGTTGTCAAAAAGATACCATGCAACTCTTTTTTGCTTTGTCTTGAATTTGTTGCATTTGATGTTCTTCCGAATCCAAACATGAAGATAAAGTATCTTTCGTTTCCATTTTATTCTTGATGTGAAGTGAAAATGATTTGTAAGATCTTAAGCAGGTAAAGTGATGTTTTGATTTTTTGTTTAAATTATTATTGACGTTAAAGTACTTGTTCTTAATTAACGATTATAAAAAAACTAACATAAGGACTAGTGTTGAAAACTATTTTTTAACTAAGGTTAGATAAAAGATTTGAAAAATAAAGGCTAAAAATGAAAAGATTCAAAAGTAAAAGGTTAAAATTACAATAGTTTTAAAACTATGGACTAGTAGTAAAACTATGTATTATTGAAGGCTTAAAATGGAAAGTCTTGAAAACCTAATGTTAAAAGTGTAACCTTTTAAAAACAAAAGGTTAAAAATGAAAATTTTAAATTTTAAATTATATTAAAAAATGTTTCATGCACTTAAACGTGTGTCATCTTCCTCATTTTAAAAAACGTTTAGGGTTTTAGGGTGTATGATTTTGCTTTGTTTATGTTTCGATATAATATGAATCACGTATGATGATCGATAAGAGATCGCGATTCTAATGGAAGTTGTTATATGGTCCGCGAACAACCGAAACTCAAAACCCGAAAAACCCGATTCACGTTTTCTTCTTCGATTGTAAACCAAAACCTTTATCCCTTGCTATCAAACCGCTATTGTGCATATCAAACTGCTATAGAAAGTAAGGAACAAACCGCTAGAAGTCTTGAGATCAAACCGCTACGAAGAAAATAAATTGCGATAGTTTTTTTTTGAACGGCAAATTATATTAAAAACTAGCAAGGAGCTAAAGGTTACAAAGATAAGGATCAAGGACATTTCAACCAAGAGATCCAATCAAAAATATTTTTACATCTACTAGAACACCAAGTAAAAGATAAAAGAACAATCTCATAAAAAAGAAGCGCCAAACGAGGTTGAGAGCTGCCAAACAAAACCTGATTACGGAATTTCCAAATCGCCCACCACATAACATAGAAGACACCTTCCAACACATCTTTAAGACCTTTATGAAGCCGAATAGAGATAAACCAAGCAAGCCACTCTTCGTACGAGTTAAGATCAGGATATTCTAATTCCTACCATCGAGTTACTTTGCGCAAAAGAAGACGAGCCATATTGCACCCAAAGAAAAGATGAGAACCTGATTCTCCAGCGGAGCTACAAATAGGACATATGATAGACGGGATTTCAATCCCACGAAGAGATAAATTCAACCTTGTAGGAAGTTTGTCCAAACTCATTTTCCAAGCGAAAATGTTAATCTTTATCGGAACTACATTTACCCATCTAGTAGAAGAACTTACTGTAGGCAATAAGATATCATCAATATGAGAACGAGCCGACTTGACCGAGAACTCACCCGATGAATCAAGCAACCAAATCCATCTATCATTTGAGTCAGCAAGGACAACGGATTCAAGATTATTAACGAGGAGTAGGAGTTGCTCTTCCTCAATACCTCCACGTGGGGTTCGTCGAAATGAATCAGTCACAAAACCATCGCTAAGCTTAGCAGCCACTGTCACCTGCTTATTATTTTCCAACGCGTACAATCTTGGAAAAACATTCATCAGAGGTATATTGGAAAGCCAAGGCTCCTCCCAAAAAGAAGTATACACACCGTTACCCACTTTCTTCTTCATGTGAGAAAGAAAGTTAATACCTTTATTGGACAAAGAACCAATCTCACGAATGATATTATACCAAAGAGAAGAGCGCGAACCAGCACCTGGGTTATTAAGAGCACCATGATCACCGTATATAGCTTTAATAACACGAGACCATAAGGACGTACCATGAGAGATGAACCTCCAAATCCACTTGAACAAGAGAGCCCGGTTAAGTGCAAAAAAACTAGACACTCCAAGCCCTCCTTTCTTCTTTGAAGCCAAGACTTTCTGCCACCCTATCATAGAGATTTTTCTCTCATTATTATCCGCACCAATGAAGAACCTCCTACGAATGGATTCCATTCTATTTAAAACACCCATTGGAACCTTATAGATCGACATATGGTATAACGGCAAGGAGGTTAAAACCGATTTAATTAGAGTAAGTCGACCACCTATGGAGAGAGTTTTAAGTTTCCATTTAGACAAGCGAGCGGAAATCTTAGTAAGAACCTCATCCCAAGAATAACTTTTGGAGCTGGGCGCCCCAACCTTAACACCAAGATAGTTAAAGGGCATTGTAAAAGTAGTGCATCCAATAAGATTAGCAGCTGTAGTAACATCTTCATTAGAAACACCAATCCCTATAAGTTTACACTTATGAATATTAATCTTGAGCCCTAAAGCGAGGAAAAAACATTTAAGAACATGCACAATAGTTATAATATTCGCCTTATCCCATTTACCAATGAAGACAGCATCGTCGGCATAGATCAAGTGGGACAAAGTCAAAGAATCATTAATGCGTATACTCTTGAATAATCCTGCACTCAAAATATTATTGAAAGAAAGATGCAAACTTTCCATGACCAAGATGAAAAGAAAAGGAGATAAGGGATCTTCTTACTTCAAACCTTTGTGGAATTTAAATTCTGAAGTCGGACATCCATTACCTAGAATAGACCCTATAGCAGAATTAAAACACCCCTAAATCCAACCTCTCTATTTAGCTCCAAAACCGAATTTATCTAAAATATCATCAAGATAGTCCCATCGAACCGAGTCAAAAGCCTTTTCGAAATCAACTTTAAATATCATAGCTTTATATTTGTGGTATTTACACCATGATATAAGCTCATTAAGAATGAAAGGCCCGTCTAAAATTTGTCGGTTAGAGACGAAAGCAGATTGAACATCACTAATAAGATCTGAAATAACAAAACTTAAACGGTTAGCCATGATCTTAGAAATGATTTTATAAATGCTACCAATCAAGCTAATAAGACAAAAATCCTTAACGACCTTATCATCTTGCTTCTTAGGAATAAGAGTAATGAACGAGGAATTACACCCAGGAGGAAACTTACTAGAAACGAAAAATTCTTGAACCGCATTAACCACGTCTTGATCAATAATCTTCCAATACTTACAAATAAAATTAAACGTAAACCCATCTGGACTAGGAGATTTGTTGGACCACAATCCCAAACCGCTTTTTTATTTCCTCATAAAACACATTGCTTTCCAATTCGACATTCTGCTCAATAGAAAGACGCCTAAACATTTCAGGATCTAGTTTGATACTAGGACCTGTAGGCTTAGAGAACAAATTAGAAAAGTGACTAAGAAACTCATTTTTCACTTTAGATGGTTCCTCAATCCAATCTCCATCGACAAGGACACCGCGAATAGCAAGTTCAGATCGCTTCTTATTGATAATTCTGTGAAAATACTTAGAATTTTCGTCACCTTCAATGGCCCAACGAATTTTTTCCTTTTGAGCCATGTCTAACGCGTAACGAGAATTGATGTCTTGAAGATCTTTTATAAGCATGTTCCTTTCATTCACAAGGTCTTCGTTACCCATTCCTTTGTCCATCAATAAGTCTAATTCAGAAATCCGGTGTTGAATGGAATGTCGAGCTGCATTAGTACGCTCCTTATCAGTTTTACACTAGTTTTTGATCGACATCTTAAGAGCTTGGATTTTTTTTAAAAGAGATATATTGTTAGCTTCCACAAAAGTAGAATTTTTCCACGAGTCTTCAACAAGTTTCTCGAACCTATCTTTAATGAACCACGAGTGGAAAACATGAAAAGGAGTTGGTCTATAGTCAACAACCAATTCACGCATAAGAATAGGCCTATGGTCCGACAAATGCTGGTCAAGACAAATGGCAGATAATGAAGGAAACATCGAAAGCAGACCTTCAGTAACTAAAAATCTGTCAAGTTTACTCATTTTCGAGGCTGATTTGTGTGCCCACGTAAAAGAATAACCTCCAAGCGGAAGGTCCACAAGATCAGCAGACGAGATAAATTGGTTAAAAGCATTGGCACCGGAAGCATTAAAATTGGAACCAAATCTTTCTTGTTCCGATCTAACTTCATTAAAGTCTCCTAAAATCACACATTCTCCATCCCACTGGTCAATCAAGTGACTAATATACTCCCAAAGAGTTTTCCTTTCGGATAAGTCTTGAGGTGCATAAACAGAAACAATAAGGAGCTTAGTAGAAGATGAATTCCACATACCTCGAATTGCCACAAAAGAATCAGAGATAGTCACGCTATCTTTAGAAAACATATTCGGATCCCAAATACATAGTAAACCACCAGAATACCCAACTGAAGGACTATAAGCATAATCATACGAAAAATTACCCCATAAATTTCTAAGTAGAAAAAGATCAATCGTTTCTACTTTAGTTTCCTGGATAGCAACAAAACTAACTTTATACTTCGAATTTAACTCACGAATCCAATTCTTCTTGGCTGACTGGCCAAGACCTTGAATGTTAAGAGACAACATATTCATTTAAAAACCTGACAATCTCCTTGGGTACTGATAATGGCTTCAATGTTTTTCAAGCATCCTTCCATATTAAAACCCATAGTTTGACCAACTTCAACCAATCCCTCCATCACATCAAGGATTGAACCACCTGATTTTAGTTTAAAAGGCCGATTACTCCCTCCTTTAGCACTATATGAATCCTCCTTGTTACTGAATGAATTACCTATATGTTTATTAACACTATCATCCATATTTTCCACCTCAGTATCATCAATAGCATCCGGTGTGAACCCTGGAGGAAAAATTGGATCGTCACCCTTCGAGTCTTGCTTAGTTGCATTCTTGTTTAAAAGATCATAAATCCCAAAAGGATCTTCAGAGATAGGTCTAGGCTTATCACTGGTTCCATGTTTCTTTAACTCCACATCATTATCCTTCATACAACTTGATTCTGAGACATGTTCATCCTCCTTTTCGTTTTGAAAGTCATAAGTATTACTTACATGCTCCTCATCAACAGATTCCTCATCAGAAGAGGAATTGTCACTATCATCATTGCTAAAATCTGGAGACCATGCTTCGAGTTCCTTTACATGTAACCAAAGAACACGCCCTTTAAGAAGGACTTTAATCGTGCCATTAATTATGGTATGAGTTTTGGTAACCACACATAATTTCTTAAAAGGCAAGGCTGGATCATCAGCATCAGTATCGACGTCAGCCATCACACCCCATGGTGAAACGATCTTAGCAAATGTATTATGGGTCCATGTTTTGATAGGAAGACCTTCAATAGAGATCCAAACCAAACCCTCATCACTAACAAAAGAGTCATTAGCAGGTAGGAGTTCAGCAACCAAGATGCAACTCCCACATGTTTAAGTAATTTCTCTTTAACAGATGACGAACCAACATCAATAAGCACCCAAAAACCACCTAAATACCTGAGATTCACCTTATCAAAGCCTTCATTAGCTAGAATAACATATAAATTTGATAACGCATTGATGTCCTTAATCTTTCCCATCAAAGTACAGGAGAAGTCATGTTCCAAAAGACAATCATCACCAAGAACAACAGGTGGAGGTGAATCCATTACAGGTTTAGGGTTTCTTCCAACATTTAAAACAGAAGCAAAAGAAGATTTAGCAGCATCCTTGTTCATAACACCATTCGAGAATGCCTTATTAGGTTGAGAGTCATTCCCAACCTTTACACCAGCGTGAGAGGGTACTTTGGACATATTCCGATCAAACTTTGCCACATTAGCATGCAAACGTAACTTCCCAATCCTCACATTATACAACAAATCAATTAGGGTTTTAGAATTAGCCACCTTGATATAATGACAAAAAGCAAACATTTGCACTAAGTGATTCTTACGCTTGGCAATATAGACATCCGCAAGAGTACCCACCTTTCCGCATACATTCCAAAGCTCACGAACAGTAAGATGTGAAGGAAAATTAGCAACATAAACGGATAAGGAAAGCTTTGCCAATTCATCCTCCTTTGATTTAAATGTTTGGGAAGGATTCAATCTCTCAAACACCAAACGACGGCTCCTTCGATTGACCATATTCCAATCCGAATCACCCATCAAAGAACCAGAAATGCCAATAGAAACAAGAATTAAAAAAAAGGTTTATAAAACATAAACCTAAATAAACCGCCACAACCTGTTTATACCAAACAACTGTCCTAAATAAACTAGCAACCCGCTGTCCTAAATGAAGCAAACTACCACTAGAAAGGTTAGTAAACCGCTACCTATCACCATCAACAAGCACAAGTCGCTTACTTATCTTTTGTATGCTTGCTACAACTAGACTACTAGACAAAAAACAAGTACACGCCTTGTTGTTTTGTACAAAACCGGCTAGAAAACAAACTAAGTGTACAATTTTAACTAAACCGCTACAAAGAAAGGTGTTTGATAAGATCAAACCGCCATCAAGAATTTTAAACAGAAAATAAGTAGGATAACCTTCGAATAAGCATAGAATAAGCTATACTTTTCACTAGAGAATAACCCACGAATTCTTGAGCCAAATAAGCTAAAGAAGAGATAACCAAGAAAGGACATGAATTGCTAATCCTATAGCGTAAACAAATAACCACAAGTTATCACAAATAGCCACACGCACTGTTTAAAACTTCATGAATAATAAAAAACAAAAGTTACCAATATTAAACTATTAACGAGTTTTTTTTTGAGCCCAATAGGTTGCAATAATAAAACCTATGAATAATAAAAAAAATGATGCAACAGTAGGAAGGGAAAAAATGTATCCGTTTTTTGAGCCCAATAGGGTGCAATATATTATAAAAATGATACTTAATGAGTTGTTAAGTAAAAACTATAAGCATGTTAATTTAAATAAGCAAAAGAAAAAAAAAGCCAAAACTCAATAAGCTCATTAAGTCAATCCAATAAGCTTAAATAACCACAACGAAATACTAAACCCGCCCCGTGGCTCTTGATACCAAATGTCGGTAACCCGATAATCACTTACACTTCATTACTATTACACGAATTAAACTAGAAAAATAGAAGAAAGATATGAAGAAGTTTAGAGAGAAGTTAGAGAGATAAACAAGAGAGAGAAAATTGAATGGTTGAATTAAGGGGGCGCCTGGTTCAAATTAAAGAATAGCAATGGGAAAGATAATAGGAATACTAAGGAATGCAATGGGTATTAAAATTTCATTGATTTTGTTTGGTTTATATTATAAGCACTTAAAACACATACCCACTTCTACATGTATAATAGACGACATAGCTTAATCAACATCTGCAATCCATTGGTTTAAAACTAGAACTTTTTTTCTTTTTCATTTAACATAAAACAATCAAATTATGCGTTTATAACTTAGTGCTACTAATAGGTTAGCTATTATTTTATAGAACATCACATACAATCCTTTCTGAACGTAATAATAATCACAAATCATAAAATTATGATGCTACAAAATGATGTTGGCGTATGTATTGTTGTACTGATATAACCAGAGTATACAATATTTTTACTTGTAATTTTATTAGCCAACTTAAAATGTAAATAAATAAAAATGTTCAACAAAAATAAATGAGAGCATGGAGTTGGTGGTTACACAAGGTAGTCAATACCATAACCTCTAATTTGTTGAGTAATGGTTGATAACTCTATTTTGGGTAATGCTTTATTGCATTATACTACACCAACCATAGTTAATGATTGCCTTTATCATTCCTCACCCTCTAATACCTCCAACCAAGCATGCCCAACTTGTAAGAGAAAGTTTACAAATGAACCAACACTTTCTCCATCTTTAGAGAGATGTATTTATAGTTAAACCATGAGGCTTACATGCCTTGGTATTTCTACGGGGCGGACTCGAGATTACTTGGGCTTACGACCGATACACATGACCAATTAGCTTACATAAACAAGCTCGTTTACCCGTTCTAGCCTATTACAACACATAATTAAATAAAAACCGAGCTTCCATAATTAGTAGCCGAGTTTCCTTATTCGACTCAATATTTTGAGGCTAACAATTTGTAACATTAATTGGTGGAATTAGGGTTTCATTAAAATTCAGTAAACATGTTAAGATGATCATTAATATTCAATTAGGATGTAATTAATAGTGTTTAGATGCGTTTGGTTAGGTGTAGTGGTTGTTAAATTTAGAATTAAAACTGGGCAGATTTTTAGGTCATCTTGTAAGTGTCATAACTTGGTCATACCCTAATTTCATGAAGAGTAAACATCTAAAGTGAATGTACAAGATACTAAAGCATATGAACAAGTAGAATAGCTTTTATTGATTTTCTTGAGCCTAAAATTAACTACATAGAGTATACTTTCCAACCCAATTGGTTTCATGAATTAAAAGTGAGTAGAAGTCAGTCAAAATAATTTTACAAGATTCGTTGTCAAATCTGAGTTTTAGGGGCACATTCTGGGTTGTGTTTTGTGAGGTCAAAAATCATAACAAAACGTCTTTTTAATTGATGGGATTGCTACTATAGCAAGTTCATGATGTGTATGATTTTCTAGAATTTTTGTATAATTTTACTAAGTGTTTAAATGTGTGTGATCAAGCTAAACTTTTTGATAGTCGAATCAGAACTGAATTTGAGTACTTTGTGATGTTGAATTTTTATAAAATAGTTAGGCGCAATATTTTTTTTTAAAATCATAATAGTTCATAACTCATTGGGAAGGTAGGGAATGCAGTTGGGAACGTCAATTTGATGATTTAGTATTTTATTTGTAGTCATGAAGTGACTACAAAATTCTGCCGAAAATATGGAAAACATAAATAAGTAGATTAAGTGTATTAGGATATAAGTAAGGTATGGAAAGTATGGTAAAGGGGTTTATAATCATAATATAGTCATAGTAGTCCGTTAATTAAATGTTACACCGTCTTGGGCAGTTAGCCTAATCGCGTGTAACATGTGTTTTATTTGTGTTTAGTTGATTGCGAGGAATTTGTGAAGTAGCTGTGCATCAGGTGAGTTTCATAGTCCTATTTTTTCATTTTGAAATTGGGATGGAAATGATGAAAATGTTTTGAAATGTTTCATTGCTGTGATTATGTGTTTTAATTGCGTATGGACATTACATGACTATTATATAACTATGTGTTACATGTTGATATTGATTGGGATCAGATGAGTACGCCTACTGAGTGTGATTTGTGATATTGATTGGGATCGGATAAGTACGCCTACTTAGTAATACTAATGGTATCGATTTGGGATCGGATGAGTATGCCTACTCAGTTTTGGAAATGTTTATGGATCGGATGGGTACGCCTACCCAGTGTGTATGGATTGAATGGGTACGCCTACCCAGTGTGTTAATATGTTGATTTGATTTTTGTTGCATGCTAGCATAGGGTCATGATAGTTCATTATTGCCTGCTTTGTTTTGTTAATCATAGTGAAACGAGTATAATTGTGTGTCTAAAACCTATGACTCTCACTAACATATTTGTTGACGTTTTAAACATCATTTTCAGGTGAGTATCTTGAGGAAAGTAAAGTTAGGAAGCTTGGTAGTGAGACCGTAGGCTTGCATGTGGAGTTTATCTCCTAGTTTTCATATCGTACTTTGAATATTGATTGAATGTTTAGGTTTTGAGATATTTTCGTTTATGTCTTTGTATTGGCGTGACTCTTTTACCTCAATACATGACCCCTTTTTCTTGTGTTAGGTATTGTCATGACACTTTGTGTCCATTTTTATTTTGCTTAATGCATTGTAGTTCTCTTTATTATTGACACCATTGTGTTGTGATGATACCCATAACGTTACGCCTCGTGTTTCCGCCTTGGCGGGTTGTGACAATCTAGATATTCATTGTCGAGTTCGGGAGGGTTTGGTTCAAGAGGTGGTTCAACTGGTAACTGATCGGGTATAACGGGAACATGTTTGGGAGAAGCGGGTACATACATGATGTTTATAAAAAGGTATACATGCTTGTAGTTAGTTAAATATTTGTATGAATAAAAACAGTGATGTGTCAAAGAATAGGTATGACACACGGAATGTGAAGACAATAATGAGTGAAACGGTTTAACTGTAACTAGTAGTTATAGTCTAGGTATAAAATGCAACCTGGTTCTCTATAATTGTGGCTCTGGTACCAATCTGTAACATCCTCAGTTTTGAATAGCAGTGGAAGCTAGACGAGGGTATTACTTCATGACACACAGTACACGTTACAGAAAAAGACTCTAAATGAGACTTTTTGAAATACATTATTATTTGAATAATACAAAATATCAGAGTTTGATTCAAGGTTCTAAAAGTTTCATAATGTACATAAGTATTACATAATAAAATTTTAAAGCTTTATCGAACGATAATGTTATGCAAGGTCTTCAAAACATTTATGTGCGCCTTCAGTGTATGCTCGTTTATACCTTAAGGACATGAGATAAAACATGCCAAAATGTCAACCTAATGGTTGAATGAATTCATAGGTTTATGTAATGGACAATCAAGTTTTCATAGTTATAGTAATAATTGCAACGAATACAATCATCATATAAATAGATATTATTACATCTAAGCTCATGGCACTCAAAATTGACAGTATATATCAATAATGAGATATAGGATAATAATGGCCCAGTGTAGGTAATTGTCATATACCTAGAGTTACAAATATAGTGCATTTGGTTACCTATCTGGCTAACACAAACGGGATTCGTCAATCCCGATAGGCCTATCCACAATATACGCGTTCACACACAAGTGATTAATGGTCCATGATGTGGGGGGGGGGGGGGACTTATGGCATGAAGGGACTTAGACACAAGCAATAATATATTCAGGAAGGCATACAGTTTTGAAATTAATTTGTCCGCAAGTAGATGTTTTAACATGTATCTCACCCCAAAGAGTTTATAAAACAATTAAATAAAGTTGGCGCTATGAACTTACCGTAGTGATCAGAAGTAGATTATAACGATAGATAGTGTATTGCGAGATCACGATCTTTAACGATGACAAATTTTTGGATGGAAACACAAGAACCACTATCCTAAGTCATCTAACCACCAACTTAGTCTTCAATCTTTAACCAAACTTGTTATAACCTTAGAGAGTTCTTGTACTTAGCCTTCTAGTTCAGCCTTTAATCTTGTGTGTCTCTTATATCAACCTTGAAATCTTCAAAGCAATACTTGGACTATGTAATACACACCTAGGTCTTCATCTTTCTAGTATATTTTGGAGCTTGAACTAAAACTTCAATGGTGGTGGTGAATATGTTGTGTACGGATGGGGGAGGAGAGAAACAAGAGATATTTATTTCTTATGTGCAAAGTATCTTAATAGCGAAGTTAAGATTTATATGCTTATATGTGGCATGCTTATGTGTCTTAATATAAGACTTAGTAGGCTTAAACAAAGCCATGTGGCCTTGTGACTAGACATACATGCCACCTCAAGCTTGAGGTGTGTTGATTTGCTTCATTGTGAAGTTATTGCCCTACGGGGTATAATTTGGTCCCGGTAATTACTAATGTTAAGCTGTTAAGTCACGAAACTTAAAGTCGGGTAACATAAAAGTACTATGCTTATAAGAATGTTAAAACTTATCAATATACCCTAATTAAGTATATTAGATGAGTTATAAGTTTAACGGAGTACATAGACGTTGTTAAAACCTATAAATGTAGGTTTAAATTTGCGTAAAATATAAAACGTACAACGTTTACATAAAATAGCAAAATAGCAATAGTACATATGAAATATGACTATAAGAAAATAAAATGTCTAGAACACCTAGACTAATCATAGTCTAATATTGTTTATGATTTAAGCTTACGCGATTGAATTTACATAATTACTTATAAAAGTAATATCATTTAAAATCAAGATAATAATAAGTGAAAACGAATAGTTAAATATTAACCTGAATTATACAAGTTGCTATAGTTTGATTTCCTGCATTGTATATTTTGCATATTTGTGAGTTTGTGTGTTTTTCTGCATTATTAAAGTCTGATGTAATTTTCTAAGTCAAAAACTCAATACGGCGTATTCATCCTTTTGGATACGGCGTATATTCTAAACCAATATAGCGTATTCGACTTTAAACATCAATACGGTGTATTCAGTTTACTAGAATACGGCGTATTAGTCTATCTGACCCTTTTCTTTTGTAGCAAATTTATTACAGGAAATGGACGACCTCGATATTACTATTGGAGGACTATGGTCAGCTTGAAACTGAGAGAGCTCTTAGAAACGGTAAGGAGTATAAATGGGAAACAACTATGTTTGGTAAGATCTGGTATGATGAAGATGTTTACTACCTCAGATTGTTTTAAACAGAATTCCCAGTTATAGTCTACAATGATGCATGGGCATCTAAATCAGGTTTCTCATCTGAAGCTACTATAGGTCTCAGCATGTTGATGAAGTTGATTTAAAAGATGAAACATCGGTGTTCGAATATGATGACGAGGAATATAATGGTATATCCTTTAATGATTTATTTCCTTTTAACATATATTTTGTAAATGATTCAAAATTACACACGGACAATGATGATGATGATGATAAAATCGATGTGAAATAGTTTTGAGGGATATATCTATCGAACCATTACTTAATGTAATAAGTATCGATATCGATACCTATGCACAAGGGTCAAATAAGCTTTTTGAAACAAGTCGTGATAGATCTAGTAAATTTTTCAAAACTAAAGCTTTTATCAAAGGATTAGGAATTAATATCGCGACTTGGAATTTTCTTAACAAATGAATGCTAATAAATCTTATTAAAAAATGTATATGTGTCCCATTTGGGCATCCCTTGGGGCCCCTAAGTGTTTTATTAGACGGGAGAAAACTGGCAAGTCTAACATAAAGACTTTTCTGTAAATAAAAGTTCTTGCCGGGAGACAACCCGGAATGTATTTTCAATTTTTATCGAGTCTGTCTTCCCTGAATGTCGATACGACATATCCAACCTCAATGGATACGGCGTATTGACTTTCTGTACATTATCCAGTCTTTATGTTTCTGCACTTTAAACATTATTGTCTGATTTGTCTATACGACGTATTCATTAAACGAATACAGCGTGTATGACTTTTGACCCGTACTTAGGATTTTTTTTTTGGTCTCAATACTGTGTATCCTGAAACTGGATACGGCGTATCGACTTCCTGTACAGATTTAGTTTTTAGTTTTTATTTTATAACAAACGAATACCGAAGATAGAATTGCACTTGTTTTTTACATTTAATACAGGAACCTTACTGAACTAAAAGAGTCAAATTTATGGAATGCTTATATTGTGGAATTATATGTGTGTTTATTCATGCTAGGATTCTGACACATTTCTACACACACCTGCGCAGAACCAACTATGAGGATCATACCGAGCAAATCTGAGGGGAGTTTTCTTGTTCTAATTCTTTATTTTTTGTTTTTAATATTATATTTATACAACGAGGTCGTTGTATATCTCAAGTGGGGAGAGGAGAATTAAAACACTTACTTTTTTTTGTAAAATTATTAGTATATGGCTAATCTATACCAAATTTAAATTTTTTAGCATATTTTTGTAAAATTATTAGTTACATTGACCCCGCACACATAACCCTAATTCTCAATTGTGAGAATTTAGCCTTATCTGTTTTCCAATATTTACCCTAAATTCTACAAAAATATGAGTGTGCCGGTGATTGTAGTAAACTTTAGAACTTGGCTTGGTATATTTATTCGAGACCACCATAATAAGCAATATTTTTAATAGATGGAGTGGCCTTTCTAAACTGGTAAATTTCTAGGATTACAGCAAAAAGCCTATACATATTCTGATATTAACTAACCACATCGGTTAGTTAACCCCCGTATAAACCCTTTTGTTTACTCTCATTATTAGAGTAAGATACCCCTAGAAAAACCTGCTGAGCCATTCCATTTTTTTCTTACACCACCTAATAATTGTTTCGTTACTCCTTTACACCTTAGCCCCCCCCCCCCCCCTCCTACCCTATTAATTAAGTTATATTTCTTTTTCGATTGCTAGTTGTTTTTTTGTGTAAAGTTTGTATATCCTATGGTTGAGATTCAATTTTCTATCTCGGTAGGGTCGAGAATTGCACAACCAATTTGGACTTGTTGAGTTCCTATCCAGTTAGGTCGGAAAAAAATTTTTTTTTGCATATGCAATAAATGTAAAAGTAGTAGGTCCTACGCGTATTTTTACTACTTCTTTAGAATGATCGGATATTATTTATCTAGATGTATCATATCATGGAAATGTGAATATTCTGACACATTAGATTTTCTTTCCATTTCTTAGTAGTGTTAAAAAAATCAAAAAAATCAGAAAAATACAAAAAAGATGTTTGTAGAGGATTGTTGTATTAGAGTTGGTACGTAATATAAACCAACTATGTAAAAGTATGTATAAAGTGGTAAAATCGTCACTAGAACTGTATTTGGGATGATTGGGAGTTGACCGTTATGGGAACGCCAACTAAGGTTTGTTTTCATTGATCTATTGATCAAGACATTTTCTGAGTTTGATTCGTGTCTTCCAAAGCGTTGATTGTTCCCTGTTAAAGCGTGATTTAGTCTTTCATTTTGTGTCTTCTTCAAGGGATTTTCGGGAAAGTAACTAGCAACATTATGCCTTATCTATTTGGACTTAATCTATTTGTTTTGTTTCATTTTTTATTTAACACCAATTATTTTCCCTTTCCTAATTCTTAACCTTTGGTCTTACTCGAATGAGGATGCGAATAACCACGCATGTCTATTTTGTTGTTACGACCATGTATGTGTGGTTTTGTTCGCCTTGTTGGTTTATCACTATTGGTAAAGGATTAGAATATCCATACCCTATATCACTCTTCGTCCTAACCCTTAGTTTTACTCGAGTAAGGGAATGATTGCAATCATGTATGTCTATTCCATCGTTATGGATGTGTATATGTGGTTTGTCGCCCTTGCTGGTTTACGACTTTTGGTGAAGACTACTAGTTCTATTCTTTAGCTTATTAGAGTTGAGGTTTGAATGTAGTCATGTGTGTCTATTCCAACGTTATGGATGTGTACATGTGATTTTGTCACATTTTATGAAATACTAGTATCGATAGAAATTAGAGAGAGTGATCAAACCCTTAAACCTTTAAACCCAATTTACCCTTTTAAACTTGTTACTCCTTAGCTTTAGTGGTGGAGATATGTATCCTTGCCAAGCCTATGATAGAATACTCATCACGACTGAGCAATTGAGCGAACTAGTTACATGTTACCACATAGATTAGTTGAGTGATTTCATTTTTCCTATTCATGAGGTGTTTGGTTGTGTGGTAGTAATCTAACAAAAAAGTGGTTAAAGGAAAAATCTTGAACCTTGGTTTGAGATACATTTTTATAAATTTTCTAAAGTCTACTTGAGGACAAGTAGGATTCAAGTGGGGGAATATTTGATGACATCAAATAACATTTATGTTATAGCATTATTTATTCCATCTAAATTGGTCATTTTACATTATTTATGCATGAATTGGTACTTAATTGCTTATATTAGTTATTTGCAGTAAATATGGAGCATTTGGTGAAAATTGACTAAAAGGCGCGCATTTTGGAGCTTAAACGAAGAAATCAAGAATCTACTGTTCTGACTAGTTCGGTTTGGGTCAGTTTTTGGTTAAAACCGAAAGTGAACCAAAATATTCGGTTTCTACAAATCCAAAAACCAAAACCGTTCGGTTTTTGACAGTTCGGTTTTTTTGGTTTATTACCGGTTTCGGTTTGGTTTTTCGGTTTTTTCGTTTTTAAACCGTTTATATTTGGGTGTGGACAATTTATATCAAAAAAATTGTTTTACGTTCAAAATTGGTTATTATTCTTTACTTTTCTTTTTGTCAATTTGAGCCTAATATTATTTATCTCAAATTTCTACAATAACACACATATAAATGATACACACACATGCAAATGAATATATACATAATATGATCATTATCACTTATGTAATGATATGTTGTCAAATAAACACACGTACATGACAAACACAAACACCCGTATAAACATTAAGAAAAATATATTATAATTACACCCATAAAATGAATATGAATTTAAAATATTGATTTATTATTTATTTATTTATATTTTATAAATTATATATTATATAATAAAATAGGTTCGGTTCGGTTTTTGGACAAAAACCGAAACCGAACCAAAATTTTTCGGTTTTTGAAAAAGTAAAAACCGAATCATCGGTTTCTAGTTTCGGTCGGTTTTTTCGGTTCGGTTTCGGTTTCGGTTTTTTCGGTTTTTTCTGCTCACCCCTAGTTCTGACAACCTATACGCCGTATCCATCAAGGAATATATGGCGTATCTGCGCCTGCACTTCACAAGAAACCACGAAGACTTAAAGACCTATACGTCGTATCCAGAAGTTCCCATATGCCGCATTCTAGGATAAGCTCAAAGAATATTATGGAATATTATAATCGTGGTCCCCACTCCAAGAAACTTTAATACACTATATCGACTTACTCCAATACCGCGTATCGACAAAATTTAAGAACACTATAAATACAAAACCCTAAACACGATTTTAGGGTGTGCTTAATTATATTTTCAAAATCCTAACCACAAAGGACGATCATCAGAGGTCCATAAGAGCATCAAAGGTGTTACAAAGTGCTTAATTCTTTAGGAAACACCTTCTAATCATCTATACTCTAGTAATCATTCGATTTTTAGTATCATTCGTTTATCGGTTCGTTTACCTTGGTTGATTTGATTATTATGTTTGTATTCGATACAATGGTTATTGGCTAACACTTTCAGGTGTTAGCCATGGTTATGAAGATTTTAATGTTTAGTTTGTTTATATCGATTGCTTAATTTATCATTGATTGTTGATTATGTTTATCTATTTATACTTTTTTATGTGTATAAGTATGCGACCTATCATTCAACTGGATCTAGGAATACAAATAGAGAGTTAGCTAGATGCCAAGATAGCTCTCCATATCTGCAATTTATATATCTAGAAGAATAGGATCACAAATAACGTGCTTTCTTTACTCTTAGTTTAGTGAACGAGTTAGACTAGCAGGTGACTTGGGATTAACAAATAATATTCTGATTCTATGGGTAAAGATTTGCACAAGTGGACTACTAGTATATAAAGAGCCATTAAGAAGTAAGTTAGTAAAGTCTCCATGAGCTAGGATTTAGTAAGATCACCATTATTAATCTCCTAAGATAGATTATAATCAACAAACGGAGGCTTTATGCGGATGCGTTTAATTGTGATAGAATTGGCATGTCTAGGTTTTAGGAAGAAGTCCCGCCTAAATCTAAGAATGATATGCTGCCTCGAAATAAGTCAATCATTGCACTAAATAAACAAACCTGCATTTTTATAAGATTAATCATGGTTAACACAGTTTCCTTACAATAGGCTTGACCGCTCTTTTACCTTTTGATTATTATCTTTAGTTCGTTTTCATACTGAAAGTAGATTTAAGTCACCACCAAAACCCGTGCCAGTCTCTCAGACTGAAAACCCCTTTTAACCGTTAGAATTAGGATTAGGTTTAACATAGATTAGAACTAACGTAAGATAACTAAATTACTTGTAAAATTAAGAATTAACGTTTTCACTCTTAGTGATTGACACCCTACTTACCAACGAAGCTACAACTGATCGGATACATTACCCGTTAGTGTTGTTTTAGGTAAAGTCGGCAAAATATAAATAGGAAAACTTGATAACATAAAATACATACACACGATGACACATTAGTCATCAAGTGAGAAATAGCAAGTGTTGCGATCGTGGATTTGATCGTGCATTTGTGGTTTCGTCGCTTTTTCTAGAATAATGGTATCAATAGAGATTAGAAAGAATGATCAACCCTTAAACCTTATCATTTAACCTAATTTACCTTTTTATGACTTTTCACTCCTTAGCTTTAGTGGTGGAGATGTGTATCCTTGCTAAGCTTATGATAGAATACTCGTCACGACCGAGCAATTGAGAGAATTACTTAAATGTTACCACATATATTAGTTGAATGATTTGAGTGCTTTCATTTTCATCGCGAGGTGTTTGGTTGTGTGCTAGTAATTAAACAAAAAATTGATTAAAGGAAAAAATCTTAAACCTCGGTTTAGGATATATTTTCATAAGTTTTCTAAAGTCTACTTGAGGACAAGTAGGATTCAAGTGGAGGGATATTTGATGACATCAAATAACGTCTATTTTATAGCATCATTTATCTCAGCTATATTGCTCGTTTTAGATTATTTATGCATGAATTGGTACTTAAACATTTTTTTATTTTAATTAAAAAAAGTGATTCGGGTTGACCTTTTTCACGAAACAAAAAGCAGGCAGAAAGGAAGTTGTGCTTATATTTATTATTTGCAGTAATTATCGACCAATTGGTGAAAGTTACTCAAAAGGCACGCATTTTGGAGCATAAACGAAGAGTTCGAGAAAGTCTACTGATTCTGACTACCTATACGCCGTATCATTCTAGAAGTATACATCGTATCCAAGACTTTGACAAACTTAAAGACCATTTCCTTATTTTGAAAAATACGTCGTATCCACATCAACTATACGCCGTATATAATAGTTTGGTCAACGAAGAATAACAAGTTAGTTTTACCCAATACGTCGTATCCATCATGAAGATACAGCGTATCCGTTCCCTAAATTCATCAAAGACATCCATGAGGAGAAGACCCCAATACTCTGTATCCAAATGCCTCAATACTCCATATTGGTCAATACTCCGTATTCGAAGACCTCAATACTCCATATTTGGCAATACTCCGTATCTAAATTCTCAATACGCCGTATTGAAGTCAGCTATAAAATATTTTTGAAAGTTATAATCGTGGAGCCCAGGACAAGAAACCCCAATACGCCGTTGAACTTCTTCAATACGGCGTATCGACCTTTTTCCAGACTCTATAAATACAAACCCTAAAATACGAATTTAAAGAGAGCTAAAGTGTGTAATTAGGGTTTTACCCACAAAGTTCAATTTTTCAGACGAGAAAAGAAGCAAGAAGGTCCTGCAACGTATCTCAATCCAAAGAAGAACCCTTGTAATAATCTATACTCTAAATACGCATTCGGTTTTTGGTATCATTCAAGTATTTGGTTAGTTTACCTTAATCTTTCGTCTATGACATTTGTATTCGTTACAATGGTTACTGGCTAATACCTTTAGTTATTAGCCATGCTTATGATAATTTAGTGTTTGGTTTATGTTTATATCGATTGCATTCTTATTTGTTGTGTGTTGATTATGTTTATCACTTCATATTTGTTTATGTTTGATTATGTGGTTTAATTTATCATTCAAATGGATCTAGTAAGACGGACCAAGTAATCTAGGTTAAGGATAAAACTGCATATAGGTTATATGTGACTCTAGAACTATAGGACTACAAATTTAACTCTCTAGTGTTTCCCCTGGTTATAAAGGATGGTATAGCTAAGTGGTGAATTAGGATTTAGAAATGCATCCTACGACCATGCTTGGATCGCTACGGACCGTAGACTACTAGCATATATAATTCGATTGAACATAAGTGGGTAGAGCCTCAATTAGCTAGGTTTTAATATTTATTAGTATTGTCTCCTAGTTAGATTATAATCAGCCGTGATTGCTCTATGCGGATGTGTTTAATTGTAACATAATTAGCATGTCTAGGTTTTAGGAAGAAGTAACGCCTAAATATAAGAATGATATATCAACAACAATAAGGCAATCATTGCACCAATAAATAAAACCAGCATTATATTAGATTAAACATGGTTAGTATTTTTTTCCTTACATTAAGCTCGACCGCTTCTCTATCTTTTGATTATCAACTTTTGTGTGTTATTCCCTATTGTCTTCACTTTAGTAATCCAAAACTTGTGCCAGTCTCTCAAGCTGAAAACCTCCCTTTATCTGTTAGCTTTAGGTTTAACTTAGTTTAACTTAGAATAGACTAACTTAGGATTAACTTAAATAACTAAAATACTGATAGAATTAAGAATTAACGTTCTCGCTCTTAGTGATAGACACCCTACTTACCAACAAAGCTACAACTGATCAGGTTCACTGCCCGTTAATGTTATTTTCATGTAAAGTTAGCAAAATATAAGTTGTAAAACTTGATAATAATATTACCTACGCACAACGACACATCAGTAGGCTATAAACTTCCTCTAAAAGAGTTTCCTGAACTTTTTAAGTGTTTAATTTAGTGCAGGCGGTAATTTAAACAATTCCTACACTAAGGATAGATGCCAGCTTATCCTAATATCATGTCAACTCTTAATTCAACAAGTCAAGCCTAATAAAAGAACTAACAGGATCTAAGCTACCCTCAATACTACTAAAACTCAGGGATCAATCAACACGCACTAAGGATATTTAATCAAACAAAAAATAAATAGGAAACATGCATCATAACAATAGCAAATTCATAACAAGTCCAGCACTAGAAGTGCTTAGCCACTCATAGCGAAGATACAGTAAGAAACAATGAAGGAAATCATGGATTGATTAAACATAATTCTTACAACACCTGTTTAATGAATGAATAATACAAAAGTAAGTTAAAGTGACTTCTCCCTTGGACTTGTGGTGGAATCATTCTGCCTTTGGAAGCTGGAATCGTCCCTTGTTACTCATGTATGAGTTGGATATCGAATGTGCAGGAATGAGAGCTCTATTTATAGTTTACGATTCAGTTACAACATAGTTGATATGTTTGGTTACGCAGTAATTAGGTTGACGTGGGCTTCCATGTTGCAGCCTTAATATTAACTACGACATAACTATAGAGGCCAGTTATGCCATAGTTGTGACTCGGATATGCTATCACTCTTCATGCGTAGCAAGCTACGGCGTAGTTATGACGAAGCAACTACGGCGTAGTTGTGTCAAGCTACCATATAAGAACTACGACGTAGTTCATGTAGGGCACCTACGTCATAGTTAGGCTTTAGTTGCCTTTCTTCTTTACTTTTCACATCTAATTCCCGTGTCTCTTCGCTCTAATGCTCGTATTTTCCTGTAAACAAAATATAAAGTGATTAAGTATCATTTTTAGGAATTTATATGATAATTACAAGCATTTTGATACTTAAAAGTATTAACTATTTGATGTTATCATTTCATATGGTTTCAATATGAATTAATGATGTAACACATGCATTGATGGAATTGTTTATTTTGACATGTAAGTTTTGTGAAAAGGTTTCAATTGATATCATGGCGAAAGTTGAATTATTGTGATTTCTAACTAATACAAAGTGATTTAAAATGCATGAAGCGTTAAACTATATCAATTTTTTATGTGTAGGCATTAACGTTGCAATATGTGAACGATATCTTTTATGGCATTTGCATCATTTTTGGATAGCTACACTAACCTCATGTTAAATGTTGTAGTATTATGCATAGAGCAATGCAACTCTAGAGATGGAATATCGGTATAGTTCTATTATGATACTAAGGATTGCAGCATTGCAGCCTGTATAGATTATGGAATATAAATTCTATGTATTCTGTTATGGAGTAGTAGATGGCTTTTAGAGAACAATCACACTTAGAAATTCCTATTTTTGCATGGTGCTTATATGAAACTAAAGAAGCATGCTTTAGAAATACTATGAAGTGGCATCCTAAAATGTGTTCTTGATTTTAAGAGTAATGAGATAAGACAAACAAGCGCCTAGTTGGTTGATACTAGGATGGACATTTTGATCCGAACCCCCACACCAAACAGAATCATACCGAACCGGTACTGAATTCCGATACACGATACTTTACCGATACCATGATTATAGCTGGAAAAAAAATCCAGGATGGTACCAGTACCAAATAGGATAATACCAAAAATTTGTACAGGAATTTAAAGAGTCAATGATTTTTTTTCAAATTAGCAGCTTATCCAAACACCCTTGTGCTTGTTCCATGCAAGTTAGAACGTTTAAAGTACACGACCACAATCAAACACACCATTTTAGGCTTTTAGCTGCATCCATATATAATCAAATAACATGCTTTACATAAAACTTTTGTTCATCATCATGGCTAACTCATAAATAAGATATGTTTAACTATAGAGGGGGTGAATACGGTCTTTTCGACTTATTCGAAGTTTATGAAACTCAAGTCTCAAAGAAACCGAGTGGTGTAACAATCTACTTAACAACACAACCAATAAGGGGGTACGAAGGAAGGGAAGGAGAGAGGGAGAGAGATAGAGAGAGGGAGAGATAAAGAGATAGGTAGATAGATAGATAAAAAGAGAGATACTGGTTCAGGATGAGGGGTTTATACCATCCGTACGTCAAGTTGCGAATCCATGACAACCATACTATTACTCTAGTATAATCCTTATGGTGGACTATGAACCATTCACAACTTCGCTCCACTGATATGAACTAAGCTCAGCGCTCACTTAGAAGAGCTACTCCCTACTGTATTTCACCCTCAAAAACCACCCACAAAGAGTCGTGATTCGAATTAACCACAAAGAACTTCCTGCTTAGAAGTATCACAAACCCCACTAGATCAACACCCGATCTGGGCTTGACCACAAAGGTACAAGATTTCCCTTACAACCAAATTGAATGAGTGTTGATAGATAAATCAAGCCCTAACCTAACTCAGTGACTTAATTCTAGTAGAAAAGGTGTAGATAAGAAGACATTGGACACAAACACACAAGTGTTGATTAAGTACTTGTGTGTCTCTCTTGCGGAATGGTGTTTTTTTAATAGATAATAAAAGACAAGATTGTAACACAAGAGGTGTTAGATTTAGAGGTTTAGAGAGATTAAATAAGAGGAAATAATGTTTGGCAAGAGGTGAGGAATAAAAGAGCCAAGGAAGGGTATTTATAGGACAAAACTTCCAAAATGGAAAACCATTTCGAGAGTGATGTGATGGCCATGCGCAAGCGCATCAGATTCTTGTTTTGGTTTTTCTAGGATATTGACGATTTAAATACCCGTTCTTGCTAAACCCCCAATTGTACTTCATGCTTTGACCTTTCCATCATTCTAACACTCAAAGTGTTATAAGGTCAACCAACTCAAATATTAATTTGATAAAAATATTTGTGAAGTGTATAAAAGAAGTTCTAGGAGTGCTTGTCTAATTTCAAAGAGCAAGTGAAGAACCATCGGATAAAGTTTCATCTTTAAGTATTCCATATGTGATGGATAAAAGTTTTGCCTTCTATAATTTAAAATTCAAATTTCAAATTAAAGTCATAAGGATGAGTTCTCATTATGTAAAAGAGATTGCATTTAAAATTCATATTCAAGTATTGTGAGAGAGTTGTTGTGTGTGAGAGGATGAGTTAGAAACTAACCATGGTTAGATTGATAAGTTGTCATAAGTTAAGAGAGAAAGAATATGCCAAACTTGGAAAGGAAGTATGGATGTTGTGAGGGGGAAAATTTGAATTCAAATTCAAATTTTATTGTGTGAGAATTATGAGTTGTGTATGAGTTGAAAATATTTAAGAAAAAGGAATATCCTATGGAATATGCTTAACTTGGTGGTTAAGTGTGGATGTTTTGAGAGGGGGGAATGTTTAAATTTCAATTCAATTTGTTACGTGTAAGGAGTGAGTTGTATTGGAGTTGGAATAGATGTGATTGTGACGTAAGAGTGATGTGACACTTTTAAGCCTAATGTTTCAAGTTCAAATTTTAAATTTGAATGTTGAGATAATGTGTGAGTTGGCAAAGTGTGTTTCACAATATTTGAGTGTGTGTGATATTTGAAATTCAAGTTCAAATATGAGTGTGTGAGTGAGTAGGTGAGTGAGTGAGCGAGTTGATAATGTTTTGATTGGACACATAGGAGCTTATGTTGGGAATGAAGGAGACAAGAAGTACAAGAGGGTACATGTCTAAGGATACGTAAGTTTACATAATTTAAATTTGAATTTATGGTTATGTGTGAGAGGAGGAAGCGTGTTGCGTAAGGATGGTAAGGAGCAACACATTATCAAAATAGTGAAGAAGGGTTTTATTTGTGATAATGTGTAAGTGGTATATTGTATAGGAAAGGGTGAGACAATATAATGATTAGGGAATGTTTAAGGATTGGGGGGAAATCACATATATGTTTAGACATTTTTTTATTGGGATGTGTTAAAGGAATTAATTAGGATTGTGTAGGAAGTGTGATTAATTATTTGTTTGGAAAGCGAAGATAAACAAATGATTAAGGGAATGTATATTAAGATGTGGTGTGTAAGGAATGTGGGAGTTTCTAAAACTTTTAATGTTTAAGAAGTGATGAAAATCAAAGTATAATAATTAACTTTCAAATAACACAAACTCAATTATTTAATATACTTTAATCCTTGATTGACCACCAATAAGCATGATCACTAATCATCTTGATGCAAACAAGATAAGTGCTTTGCATCCTAAGTAAAGCACATCCTGTAAAGGGAAAGGGTGCATTTAAGCAAAATGACCTTTTACTTCGTTTGACCAATAAAGGAGTAAAACATGTTACCTGATTAGAAAAGACGTAAATCCGGATTATGGTCATATGAATACTTTCATCTGATGGTATGTTGAAAGTATGAATGTACTAGGTTTAGAAAAGAGTTTTAGCCTTTGCTAGAGGGGGTTAGTAAAGAAAAACAGTAGGACTTGTTTTTTCTCCTCATTAAGTCTAAACCTCATTTCGAGTGTCTCTAACTGCTCAAGTATCATGTACATACCTTTATTTAAAGATCCACTTGTGTCGGGTAAGAGAAAATCCGACAAGCAAAAACTACCAAAAATTAATTTGCTAGTGGCGCGCTGGCGCGTGCCAGAACCTGGTTTTTAGTTTTGCCAATTTTTGGTCATCGTTTGAGATTTTAAGTGTTGCAAACGTTTATTTGTCATCGTTAAAACATAAAGGAGATCTTAGTCAATGTTGCACCAACAAGATCTTTTTTCTTTTGTCTCAACTCGCTACATCGTTCTATCCAAGTTCTTCTGTCTTAGACATCCATGGGTATACTAATAATCATCATGGTTGAAATAAAAAAAGTACATGAATTTTTCTCTACATGAAAGAAAAAAACAATATTTTTTAAAAAATTGAGTCCTAAGCGCATGCAAATTGTTCATTAGCTTGTCGATTTTAGACAACTGGTTTAAGAAAAAAACAACATTCACCTCATTCGTTGAAATTTATTTTATTTTATATTTATGGTAAGTGTACCTTTGGGTTTTGTTGCTATCACAAAAGTGTTATGTCATGATATATGGAATTTTTTTTTAAAAGATAAACGGGAATAACTTGATGCATACCATTTCCCGGTAACATGTATCAGAACCGGTAACAATACAATAATCAAATCTGATGCGATACCGATACCTACTTTTACGCTTAGGAAAAAATGATGCCACCAATTCGGTATGAGTTATAGCCCTATAACTCAGCCCTTTGGCTCCACTTCATACCCCACTTCATGCCATAGTTGAGGCCCCTTTCTCAAATTGATTTTTTTCTTTTTACTACGACATTACAGGAACCAACCTTTCATTATTATTGAAGTATTATTTTACACGTATATAAAGAATTAGCGTCTACACGTATTTTTATATGAAAGTAGACTCAATTACATTTCCAACGATAGGTGACACGACATCCAAGGGATTACGGTTGATTTTATACAATTTTAAAAAAATGACAAGACACATTAAGCCATTTGGCCGACGATCGAATACCCACAGACGGTGGCAAAAGGCTTTATGAGTGCCTTGGCCAGCAGCTGGGCACGCTTGGCTAGCTGCTAAGTGCCTTAGAAGGGTACTTTTTCCAACAACTTCCATTTTTGACCCATTTTTCTAAAAAATGACTTCTATAACTCGACATAGCACCAACACTTCTATAATACATCAAAACAACATATATTTCATTTTCACAAACATAATTGGTCTCGACGACCCATAGAAACATCTTTACGGGGTATTACCAAACAACCGCTTTAACCTATTTGCATACACTATAACACATAACTAAACATATAGCTTTAACATACTTTAACTTCTACATATATGCTTTTAAAACTATAACGAGACTTCAATTACACTTTACATTTCCAAAGTACTTTGACTCGATGACTCAAGGGGATTTAACTTACTTAATCCCGGTATCTAAGACTATAGGAATAGGCCTCAAGGACTATGCACTTCCACCTTCTACTTTGTATCCAAAGGCATTTAATCCGAGACCTTACTTGCACCATAATAATCTAAAAAACATCAACAAATAAAACATAAGCTTACACGTAATCGGGTTAGAACATATATAATACATTAATCACTCATACATGTCTAATGAACATCTACAATTAGTCTAAAGACTCTTATCATTCATCATATGCATCTTTAACACTATAACAATCATTATACTTTAGTCACATTGACTATAACATATTATAACAAGCATCAAGAACATAACAATTCCAACACTTACCTTAGCTAGTCTATATTCAAAGGCCTACAACACTTATCCAACTAGTCAAGTCTATAATTATCCATACTTTCTAAGCCAAGCCCTTTAAATCCTTAACACCTTTATTTACAATCACACAATATGATAACATCAATATTATACACATTCGAACCAAAGTTTCTTACCTTGGATTCCATAGCTATATACCAAGAACATCATCTTCATCATCCAATGCTTACTAAACCATAATTATCACAACCATTTCAGAGGAGTTTAGTAAACTCCTTAAAGCAGAAGAGAAAAGAAAGATTGAAGTTGCCTTAAGGAAGGAAGTTTATAAGGTTGAAAATGAAGAAGCTCAAACCTCTGATCAAGTCATCAAGTATTTAAAGGAATTCAAACAACTTTAGCTTTAGGAACTGCGCGTTGCTAAAGAAAAACAAAAGGCTAAGGATGAGAAAAAGAAAAAATATTTACGAAGACTAGAAACATAAAGATAGAGTATATTTGGAAGCTTGAGCCAATCACTGATATCAGAATCATTCCTAATACCAAACTAATTAGTGTAAGCATCTTAAAGAACAAAGATGAATCCAACTTTGAACTCAACACTGAGTTAAAATGGTGACTATTTGTTAAAGAAAGGGAAATGATATTGGAAATACTAAAGAAGAAAAGGGGAGCAAATGTTGCTGAGTTAATCAAATCACTTGTTAAAAGATTCGATGATTTTAGAGAATAAGAAAGTTTCTAGGCATTGATACAAGAATACCTTCGACCAACAAAAACCTCTCCTCTTTAGAAGTAAAGAAAGAGAGCCATTAAACATGAACCTGAACCTTACATTGATGGTCTGCATTGATCGAAACAAGATTTCTTTTGAGAGAGTTCCATTTAAACTAGGTAATGTAATTGTAATACTTCGTAAATTCAGGTCATTACTTTAATCCATAATTTTATTTATTTTACCTTGAGTAAAAAATTATTTTTACGATTAACCGGAGAGATTATCTCATGTTCGTAATAAAACGTATATTAAACGTGAACCCGACTTTAGACTAAATATTAGTCTACATGCTTTGCGTATTTTTATTATTTCAAATAAGTATCCTACATGTTAAAAGTTTTATTTTTATCATATACGTTTATTTTTTGTGGTTACGCCTAAACTCTTACTTTATTCAACGTTTTACCCATTGGCCCTAAACAATACCCACTTATTCAAAATTTATAAAAAAACTAAACAATGAGTGCTCTCTTTTTCCATATGGTTGCCAACTATCCTTGTGAGGTGTCTTAATAAGAAGACTTGGTGGACACCTGTTATGACCAAATTTCATGTCTTGATAATACAATCTAATACACTCTCATTCACTCAATGTTAACACAATACTCTTCCTCCATTTTTCTTCTTTTTCCTTGTGCTCTTGGGCTGCCGAATATTTATCAACATCATCACCATCACCACCATCACTTACAAAAATTTATTGGTTATTTTCTACACTACAACATCAAGGCTAAGGTCCTTGCAAAGTTTGAAGTCTTGGTTTATAGTTTAGGGCATTTTTCTTGATCATTCTTTTCAAGACTTGGCCTAAGGTTTCTTATATTGGTTTTGGGTGTATATTGAAGATTTAGAAGCAAAGGTTTTGATTATTTAGGTCTTGGTTTGGTTTAAAAATAAGCAAGGGTAAAGAGGGATTGATTTTTGATTCATTCACTAGCTTCTAGCTAATCCTAGTAAGAGATTTTTGAAACTCTCCGCTTTTATTTCTTGATTTTTCTTATGAATCCATATGAACCCATGTGTTGTGTCACATTTTGAAAGTTAAAGAAATGAGTTTTATAAAAAAAAATTGTTAGTATGCTTGTTTTGTTAATTTATTTTTGTTTAAAATTAAGATAGGTGATATAGTGTGTTGATTGAAGTGTTGGAGATGGGTTAGACTAGTTTTGAAAGTGGTTTTTGTGGTGGATTAGGTTGATGATGGAGTTTAGGTTAGTATTGTTATTTGTGAAGTTATGGTTAAGTTTTGGAATGATTTCCGCTAAAATTAGCTTGCTGTTAGAATTTAGTTTATAGGATTAGGATGGCTTAAAAATGTTTTGGTAAGCTAAAAGGTTAATTTTTGGATAGCTTATTTTGAATAGATGAATTTTCATGTAAAGAACATTGAAAACGGACGTAAAACGAATAAGTTGTGGTCATTTTAGTGTCGTCGAATTTGAACATTTTCTGCAGAAGTACACCTTCTAATCTGATTTTAAATCGAGGTTTTGACACCTTTCAGGTCCGTTTTGGCTTAAGTGTAAAACACGAAAGTTGTCCAAAATGATATATTACAAAAGATAACGCATTATTTTTAAGCTTGAAAGTGTAAAATGAGGGAGTTAAGCCTGGTCAAAGTCGGACAAAATTTTCTAAAAAAGTCAAATGTACATAGCTGATTGGAAATTAAAAAGGGCATTTTGAGCGATTTTGAGTCCGTTTGAGCCATAAAATCTTTAGGAAATATGGTAGTAACATTTATATATCTTCTATATACGTTAAAGAACTTTTTAAAACACTATTAGGTAAAGAAGTCGCCTTTACTAGATATTATGAATGTTGATAATAGTTAAAGGGGTGTTTGGCTAGAGCTTATTAAGGTACTTAAATAAGTGATTTTGGCTTAGAGCCTGAAGAATAATGACCTAGGCACGTCTAATAAGCTGTGATATAAGTTTGGTGGAGACTGGGATAGCTTATTATTGATTTTGGGTCGTTTTGGACATGTCTAAAAACGGGACAGCATGGTGTGTAGAAATATGCACCGACTTTGAAAAATTATAGAAAAATAGCCGTAGCTTCGTTGGAGATGTGCCTTATATATCCAGATAGGCGAAAGAGTCTACTTTCTAGTAAAAGTATTTCCATACCATAAATGTAAGATTAAATGGGTCAAAATCAGATTATTGTAGCGGGTTGCAAAAATTCTTCATAAAAAGGAAAACTAGACGTTATGATCACTAAGTGCGTTCAGACGTAAATTAGGATTAAGGAATATTTTTAGACATTATTATGTTTGGGATTTCTAAGCTTTCCAAAATTAGAAATTTTTTGTATAAACGTTGTAACTTAACTAAAAACCCTACATCTCCAATAAGACACATTTTTGCTAAATAATCTAAGACACAAACACATATGGATCCTATTACTTTCTATAAACGACTTATGCGTCATTTCGTTGTATATTGTTTCTCCTAAAGCGCGTCATTGAATTAGGTCGTGGTTGGGATCTCGTGACTTCATTTCTTTGTTGTTGATCATTTCTTTTCTCAATGTTTGCTTAAGGTGCGTTCATAGCCCCTTTTCTTATTTATTGTTTTTACAAACTCCATGGGGGGGGAGATACATGCTACTTTACTTATTTTTTTTATGTTTGGACACAAGTACCAAACTTTATGCTATGCCTGAATATTATTGTCTAAGTACCTTTACTGCCACTTAAGTCCCCTCAAATCATGAGCCGTTAATTGCTATTATAGTGAACGTAAATGTTGTGGATAGATCTATTGGGACTGACAATCCCTGTCCGGGTAATTAAACCTTTGTTCCATGTCAAACGGACGCATTTAACATTTGAATTTAGACCGTGGGCGTTCTGGGAAAACATCAAATTTTAGGGCATCGCCAATGCTTTGATTTCATTACTTGTTAAGGTTCGGTGTCATGAGGTTAGTACAATAATAACTGTTTTTGACTAATGAATGTGTTTCATTATTCCACTATTACTTAAATCTTGTGATCCATTAAACTGCTCATTGGAGCACTGTACTTGATTTCTATAACATTACTTGGTTTACTTAAGCACTGCTTTTCTTATTAAACCTATGAATTCACTCAACTTTATTGTTGACATTTTTAGCATGTTTTATCTTAGGTTTTTAGGTATTACTCGGAGGAAAGTCGCACGGATATGTACTTTGGAGACTCTACTTTTTATTACACTAAATTTAAAACAAATCTTTGAGAACATGGTATTTTGTAAAGACTTTCTCTTTTTTTACATTCGATGAAAACTTTATCTAAACATTATGCCATGTTTGAACATGTGTACCATTTTAAAACTATTGGGACCTATTTGCATACTTTGATATTTGTAACATATCGAATGTGAAATATTTTTAAATGTATTTAAAAACATCTATTTTGAGGTCGTTTTTCGTAACTTGTACTTTGAGCTGTGAATCTTACCCCCGGTTGCCTTTTAGTTGCTGTCCGATTTTGGGGATGTGACAGATTGGTATCAGAGCACTCGTTATAGAAAATTGGGTCATTTTTGAAACCTAGACTATAACTATATTTCAAAATTAAGAGTCTGTACTCGATATATCTGATATCCGTGCACGCATACTTCTTGATTCCTTATTTACCCCTCGAGCGTCACTATATATTTATATAAATGTTGTTTATATAAATACTAAGATTTTTCTTAAGACAATGTGTGTGACATAATGGTTTCGTTCACTTCTCAAGACATCGTGAGTGATACGATGATCTCCAAAACCTTTTCATGAGTTTACTTAATTCTCTTTTTGATGATATCAAAACTCGAAATAGTTTGTCGATTCCATTGGTTATTTACTATTCGACTTCGAGTTTGAACACTCGCCTCATACTTTTATAACGCATACATCGTCACGTAACCCACTGCATATAAACATACTGTCTAGTTGGAATACGACTATTAACTTGTCTCCTCGTAACGTGTCGTCTTGGAACACCTACTTTTGGAACACGACTCATTAACGTGTCATTCTTTTTACTTCTTTTGATTTTTGGATAATCATGCCGCCAAGAAGACAACTACTAAGTTCGACAACTACCAAACGACACATAGCCCAACGTATGGCTGACATGCTCTCTTGCGTAGAACAGAACGAGATCCGAGATGCCGAGAATGAATCACGCATAAATACCCTTGAGACAAACCACGTTAACGAAGATCACGCCTTCCGACTAGAATATCATTGGGAACTACACAACCAGCAGCCTCCACTCTGAAGAGAGAATCTCGACCATCGTAGTTTATGATAACTTTTTATTTATTTAAAACATTTCTTTGAAAACTCTTGATGTATTGCTTGCTTTGTGGTACAGATATATCAACTCTCTTTAATGATTAATTGTTTGTACAATTAACTTCTCACATCTCATTTTAATATCCTTGATATACCATACCCTTAAAATGTGTTTGTTTTAGCCATTGGTATTAGCTCCCTTTACTAATTAATTTCTCATACCATTATTTCTCCTATTCCGTTTAACATCCTTGATATATTACTTCTATGATATGTGCCTTTTTTAGCTATTGATATCAATTCTCTCTTTTGCATCGGTTAATTTCACGAATGACTCTCTATAGTCTTTCATAATTCTTTACGTTCACCTCTTTTTGACCATTACTATATTTTGATATTCTTGACACCTACTCCTATATACTATTATTATGATCAATTGACCCTTTGTTTGACTTATTATTCGTACAAATGATTTTCATACTTCCTTGATTCGTAATTTGTTATTGTAAATCATTCTCTACATATTTATTCTTTTGATCCTTATTACATTTGTACACATGTTCTTTTATGTACTCTCTTAAGTCATTGACATATTCATATTCTACATGCTCACGATATCTTTTATTGCTTTTTCACATACTTTCATTTATTCCTCTCGCGATGCTATGACCCTTCTTCTTTGGGATCTACTCATTTTTTTTGTTGCATTGAATAATGATTGTTTGTTGCCTTGTTCATAAAGATAATTAATCTCTCTTTTAGGATTTTTTAATCCTGAGATATCAAACATGTTATAACCTCTTGTTATTGGCATTCACTCCCTTAAAAGATTAATAGTCATTTGATTCCTTCATTCGCATTGATTATCGACATAAATTCATTTTCGACCTTAATATGCAATGTACTTGATATATGCTCCTTGATCATCGGTATGACATGTTAATTCTTTGTTTTCGCTTGTTTTCTTATCAATACAAATATTCAATCTTTTCATTAAGGATTTTCATCAACTAATATGTACCTACACGCACATTACAGACATCTTACGTATTATTTATTCAATATTTGATTGCTACCTTGTTTAATTGTTTTATTGAGCCCTCGAACATGTTTTGACACATACTCTGGAGATAGGAGCTTTAGCCCCTGTATTGAAAGAATGCTTAGCTGGTGAAAACCTTATCATTCCGCTAAATGAAATCCGACTAGTCAACAAGCTACACTTTATCAAGGACCAGAATTCACATGGAAGCGAGAAGACCAATTCAAAAGCAAGTACCCTCATCTCTTCTCAACCACCTCGCCTGCTGAAGTCACCAATTGAACTCTAGGGACCAGAGTTCCCTAATGGTGGTTGACTGTAATACTTCATAAATTCAGGTCATTAATTTAATCCATACTTTTATTTATTTATTTATTTTACCTTGAGTAAAAATTTATTTTTACGATTAACCGGAGAGATTATCTCATGTTCGTAATAAAATGTATATTAAACGTGAACCCGGCTTTAAACTAAATATTAGTCTACATGCTTTATGTATTTTTTTTATTTGAAATAAGTATCCTACATGTTAAAAAATTTATCTTTATCATATACGTTTATTTTTCGTGGTTACGCCTAAACTCTTACTTTATTCTACGTTTTACCCGTTGGCCCTAAAGAATACCAACTTATTCAAAATTTATACAAAAAACTAAACAATGAGTGCTTTCTTTTTTCATATGGTTGCCAACTATCCTTGTGAGGTGTCTTAATAAGAAGACTTGGTGGACACTTGTTATGACCAAATTTCATGTCTTGATAATACAATCTGATACACTCTCATTCACTAAATGTTAACATAATACTCTTCTTCCATTTTTCTTCTTCTTCTTTGTGCTCTTGGGTTGCCAAATATTTATCACCATCATCACCATCACTTATAAAAATTTATTAGTTATTTTCTACACTACAATATCAAGGTTAAGGTCCTTGCAAAGTTTGAAGTCTTGGTTTATATCTTAGGGAATTTTTCTTGATAATTCTCTTCAAGACTTGGCCAAAGGTTTCATATATTGGTTTTGAGTGTATATTGAAGATTTGGAAGCAAAGGTTTTGATTATTTGGGTCTTGGTTTGGTTCAAAAATAAGCAAGGGAAAAGAGGAATTGATTTTTGATTCATTCACTAGCTTCTAGCTAATCCTAGTAAGAGATTTTTGAAACTCTCCTATTTTATTTCTTGATTTTTGCTTATGAATCTATATGAACCCATGTGTTGTGTCACATTTTGAAAGTTAAAGAAATGAGTTTTATAAAAAATATTGTTAGTATGCTTGTTTTGTTAATTTATTTTTGTTTAAAATTAAGATAGGTGATATAGTGTGTTGATTGAAGTGTTGGAGATGGGTTAGACTAGTTTTAAAAGTGGTTTTTATGGTGGATTAGGTAGATGATGTGTTGATCCCAATGAACAGATCTTGAACTCCTTAGCTTGATATAAGGTTTAGTATCCTTGGATAAATCCAAAGGCACTAAGATTGAAACTTTGAGTGTATGATATAAACTATGCGGAATCTAGTTTATATCACCAAGAAGAATAAAGAAAAAGTATGTTTAAGACACAGAAATACAACCAAAACAATAAGCTCTAATATATTAATACGAACACTCTTTGATAGTGTTAGGGTTTACAACCTTGAAGCTATGACAATGACACGTTTTTGTATATACTAATTCTATGCCTTAGGACCTCCTTTTATACACCAAGGAGTCCTACAAGGCTTACAATACTTTCCTAAGATATCATGATCTTTTCTAAAAGCAGACGTAATCTCTTAAACAAATACATTATACATATCTTCTTCACAAATAACTAATACTTATCTTCGTAAGTATTCTTGTTCTCCAAACAATCCTTATCACTTTACTTGTCTTTATCCTTCTGAGAGTAGTAACTCTTCTAGCAGTTGTAATCCAGCAGCATTAACTTTTGTACTAGCAGTACTAATAAACATAAGCAGTAGTAACTTTAGTACTAGCAGTACTAATATATACTAACAGTTGTAACTGTGTACTAGTAGTCTTAACTTTACTACTAGCAGCACTAACTACTTAGCATATATTTCAATAAGATCACTAACAGTACTAACATTGTACTGACAATATTAATTTTCCACTAACAGTCTTAACTACTTAGAGTATTTGCTTAACAGCTATAACATTCACCTAAGTAGTGGTAACTTCAAGAAGCCTTTTAATCCTAAGAATCCTCCCCTAAACTTGATGTTCATCTTCTGAATCTTCAAGTTTCATTCAAAGTCTTTACCATCACTAGGAGGATGCTTCCAAACACTTCGTTGACCATTTTGCTGCTTTACCATGAGCTTGAGTAGTTGATAAACCATCTCATTCCACTCATCTGCTTGAAGCTTCTTGTTCAGCATGTTTGCGATTGTTATTGGTGTAAGGGGATATCTCTTTTCAACCAACATAAAGACATGTAAATGTTTAAAGCTTACAAAGTGTGATAGTAGTCTTATATACTATAAAATGTTTATAAAATATAATACTTTAAAAGAGAAATTAAGAAAATTACCAAGTTACCCTTGATAAAATTCACTCTTAAAAATATATATAATATAATATATAATACGTATATTAAACCGGGTAAGTATGATCATCCGGGTCGTTTCCCCAACGACTAGTGAAATTGAAACCTCGTTTAAGCTTGGATTCTGATTTGAATGTAGCAAAGATATGATTTGATTATTTAAAGCTACAATTAAAATAGACAATTAAAAACAATTGAACTAATATGGAAATAAAACGCGACAAATAAACAAGTAACTAATTTTAATCCCTAAAAATTTAAACTAAAATTCTAAACCTAAATTAGGATAAAAGAAAATTTTAGGAAAAAGAAAAACATTAAATCTAATTAAAACTTAACAAAAGACTTAACTAAGGACTAATTATGCCAATACTAGAGGGACAAACGGAGC
>BQNB010043079.1:0-45722 GCA_026074375.1 Tanacetum coccineum | reverse complement strand
TTGAAAGTTTAATTATGTTTATCACATGATATTTGTCTATGTGTTTGAATATGCGACCTATCATTCAACTGGGTCTAGCTATGCCTAACAAGTGAATTAGATACTGGGATAGCTCTCCATATCATGTTTTATATTACTGGACAAATAGGATCAAAAATAATGTTCTATCTTTGTCTTTAAATTATGAGCTTAGTTGGACCGGCATGTGTCCCGTAATGTTTCAACAAGTATGTTCTTAATTAATTGATAAAGACTTGAACAGTAAACTACCAGTATATAAAATAGCGTCAAACAGTAAGTGGGTAAAGTTCCGATGGGCTGGGGTTTAACAAGATCACCATTGCTTTAATCCCTAGATATATTATAATTAAACTAAAAGGATTGATTAGTTAATTTTTACTTCTTAGCTATATATATAATATAATAAATTATAAAATATATATAAGTAATCTAAAAAAACTACAAATCAATGATGCCAGGAGCAGTATAAACTATTCCCGGGTCGTTAATTCCCCAATGAGGTTGTGCTGGAAGATCGAAATTTTCTATCATTTGGCTTGTATCGCTCTTTTATCTTCTGATTATTTTCTTGTATGTTTATTGTGTTTTGAATTGATTATTGTCACCATAAAACCTGTGCCAGTCTCTCAGGCTGAAAACCCCCATTATCATTAGAACTAGGTTTAGCATAGGTTTAACAAGTAATTAGAATTAACTAATTACTTAATTAAAATATTGACAGAATATAAGGTTAACGACCTTGCTCTTAGTGTTCGACACCCTACTTACCATGAAACTTCACCCGATCGGGTACACTGCATGTTAAAGTGTTATTTTAGGATAAGTCGGCTAAATATAAATTTAAATCTTGGTAATCAATAATTTGACCCTACACGACAGCACATCAAGTTTTTGGCGCGCTACCGAGGATTGAAAATTTAACCTTTAATTTTATTAGTATTTCTAACCATTAGCTTAGAATAATTTAATTAGCATATTTAATTTTGTTTGTATTTAATTGCATTAAGTGTTTTAATGTGTGTTTAAATTCTTGCATTATTTAATTATTTTCTAAGTACTCTGTTATGGTAGATCAACTGAGACGCCATATCCACCAATTTTATACGACGTATCAAACCTTCTACTCAGACAGAGTATTGATCTCTATAGTCTAAACAAGGTATCTATTCTTCCAAACAATATGGTGTATTTTGTAAAATCAATACGACGTACTGACCTTCAGCAGACCTATACGACGTATTCAAATCAATTGAATACGACGTTTCGATCATCTGATACAGTAGCAAATCTAAATTTGATTTACGTGTTCAATTTTATGTTTTTTTTTCGAAGAGCCTGTCCTACTGATTTATTATCCTCTGTTTTAGGTGATGCATGACAAGGAGTTCCACTATGGAACAAATTACACCTTTTGAAAACCCAGAAAGAGTATTTTGCTTAAAAAGGAGGCTTTTCGAGACACCTGGTCTTGTGGAGTCGAGTTCACTAGAGATTGATTTACTTTCTAACATCGAAGAAAATTCAGAAGAAGAAGAAACTACTAAAATTACGACGGAAACAATGGAGCAATACATGAGCAAGACCCCTGGGAATTATGGGTCCGGAATTGCTAGGCCCAAGATTAATGACAAAACTCACTTCGAATTAAAAGGGCAATTTCTCAAGGAACTTCGCGAAAATACTTTCAGCGGTTCAGAACATGAAGACGCAAACGAACACATCAAAAAGTCATTGAGATCGTTCACTTATTTCATATCCCCGAGGTGACTCAAGATCAAATAATGCTTCGAGCTTTCCCCATGTCCATAACTGGAGCCGTAAGTCGTTGGCTCAGGAACGAACCATCAGGTTCGATTACAAACTGGGAAACCCTGAAAACGAAGTTTCTAAACAAGTACTGCCCACCTGCTCGTACTTCAAAGAAAATGGAGGAAATTAACAACTTTCAGCAAGAACCGAACGAAAGCCTTTTCTAAGCCTGGGAAAGATTTAAGGAAATCTTAATGAAATGCCCCCAGCACTATTTGACTGATATGCAAGAAGTAATCTTGTTTTATATTGGGCTCGATGTTCCAACTAGACAGATCCTTGACTCAAAAGGTGTCATTCCCACTAAAACTGCTGCTGATGCAAAAGTAGCCATCCAAGAAATGGCCGAATACTCTCAGAAATGGCACAACAGAACATCCTTAAAAACCAGAAGTACTGAAACTTCTAACGAACTAGCTGCTATACAAGCCCAACTCAATAGCCTCGGGAGATAAATTAATAAGGTCAACGAGAAACTATACGCTGCTCAGGTCAGATGCGAACTATGCAAGGGACCACACTACACAATGGATTGTCCACTCAAGGAAGATGGGAAAACTCTTAAAGAGGCTTACTCACACAGTTTGGAGCACCCTATCAACCTGGAGGACAGTATAGAGCAGCAGGGCCAGGATTCTACCAACGCAACAACGGAAATTCTTCGTACCCTGATCGAAGACAAACTTTGGAGGAATCACTGACCAAATTCATGACTGAGTCAGCAAAGAGACACGAAGAGAACTCGAACATAATCAAGGAGATTCGAGCTTCTACCGATGCAGCTATAAGAAATCAAGGAGCATCGATTAAGACCTTGGAAATTTAAAATTGGTCAAATGAGCAAAGTCTTACAAGAAAGAGGAATCGGAAGTCTACCCGGCTCAACAAAACCAAACCCAAGGGACCATGTAAAATCAATCTCAACTGCTAAGTTGATTCATCTGTGATACGCCGTATCAGATCAGGACCATACGCCGTATCAGATACACAGTACAGTAGCCTATCTTCTGAAACAGTTCTGTTTCCTAATCGACTGCATGGTTACTGCTGTGATAATTAGAAGGAGGCGCGTGAAGTTAAGATTCTGGAAACCTATGATCACACCTTGCCTCAGAAAGAAAAAGACCTAGTGAGCTATACTCTACCTTGTTTTATTTATAATGTTTGTTTTGATAAAGCCCTTGTCGACATATGAGCAAGTGTTAGTGTTATGCCATTCTCTACCTAATCCACCCTTGGTCTAGGTGGTTTAGCTCACACTAGGTTAACTATTGAATTGGCTGACAGAACAATTAAACATCCAAGAGGTATTTCTGAAAAGGTGCTAGTTAGGATTGGTAAATTTATTTTTCCCAGAGACTTTGTTATCTTGGACATACCCGAGGATGACGATGTCCCTTTGATCCTCGGACGACCATTCTTATCTACCGCTCATGCCAAGATAGATGTTTTCAAAAGAAAATACTTTAAGGGTTGGGGAAGAGAAACTTGTTTTCAAAAGTATTAAACCAAGTACCAGCATAAATAGAAGGGTCTATCTTGATAAAGAAGAACAGATCTTGGTTCTAAAACCGAGTTTGTATGAGAGGCTATTAATGAATCATTCAACCTACCCTATGGTAATTATATTGAATTAAATGATTTTGATATGCCTCTAAAACCTAGAACGAATCAAGATGATTTTGAGCCAACCCTTGATTTTGTCGATGAGCATACTAATAAAAGTTGTTACAAAATGAAATTTTCTTGTATGATTAGGTATAAACATGTTAATGTTAATTTCCTCATTTCCTTGTCCATTAATATCATGACTAAACTTTTTTATAATTCTATAATTAAGGACAAGGGTGATCATGAAGGGAAGAGTTAGCAATGACATTCATTGAATACCTATTCTCGTTGGGATTTTTTTCATATTATTTCAGGCCTTCTAATCATTGACGATATCGGATATAACAAGTGGTGTGTGCTCGGCACTGCCAATTTAGCAAAAAAGTTTGTGTCATGTCAAAAATACTATGGAGAGATTCGCTCACGGGGACAAGTGCGAGTGAATGGATGATGAATGGAAAGAGGAAGGAAAAAGTCTAACTTAAAGACTAGCAAAAAGAAAAGTGCTTACGGGAGAACAACCCGGTTGTTTTTAATTGTTTTTAAACTGTAATTTTAATTGTTTTATTGAGTCTTTCTTCCCAGACACTCAATACGGAATATCAAACCTCTATGGATACGTCGTATCGAACCTGTCTAGACGTTATCAGTCTTTAATTTTTGCATTTAATTTCTGCAAAACTTTAAAACAATTATTTTTACAGGATGCAATACGGCGTATCCTTGGGTTTGGGATATGGCGTATTGACTTCCTGTACTGTGTGTTTATATGTTTTCTTGCATTGCAACCATTGTATAACTGAGATAGGAATTGCACCTTTTGTCTTCTAAACTTTTATGCAGGACCTTGCTATAAAGAAATTGACGATATGGTATATTCTGAAAAATACGTGTGTTGAAATCGTACGAGCATTCTGACGCCTCATCAACACAATTTTGCTCAAGAACTCAAATTGGAGAATCTTCTGAGCAACATATCCAGGGGGAGTCCTCGTTCTAATTCTATTTCCCATTTTCTATAATTGTTTTATCTATACAACGAGGATGTTGTATAATTTAAGTAGGTGGATGGAGAATTAGAACGCCTACTGGTCCTTTCTTTTGCAAATAATATTCTATATGCTTAAATTATGCCAAATTTAAAAAAATAGCCTAAATTTGTAAAAAATTACTAGTTACATGACTCGGCACTATAACCCTTAGTACTCAAATTGTGGAATTAAGCCTATTCCATGTCCTAACGTTTTATTAAAAAGTCCACAAAAATTATAAGTGTGACTGATACGCTAGATAATATATACTAATATATAACCACAAGAGAAATTAAGAAAATTCCCTAAGGAAAATTCACTCTTAAAATATATATAATTAATATAAAATATACGTATCTTTTTCGGAAAGTATGATTTCCCGGGTCGTTTTCCCAACGATTTGAGAAATTGAAACCTCGCTTGATATTGGATACTGATTTGAATGGGTTCGAATATTGATTGGGTTTTCTATAACTACTAATTAAAAACAAGCAATTAAAAACAATTAAAGCACTATATAACTATTAACGGGAAACAAATAAAACGCGACCAATAAGCAAGTAAACTAAATTTAACTCCTAAGAATGTAAACTAAATTTCTAAACCTAAGATAGGACAAAAGAAAATTTTAGGAAAAAGAAAAACATTTTTTTTTGATTATTTTTGAATTTATTATGAATTTAAATCTATTTAATCTAATTAACTCTACAAAAATAGGCAAATTAGTACTATAAATTTAGAAAATGATTTTTTAAACTTAGAAAGTCTAATAATAAACATAAAAATTCATAAACTATTTTTAACTATTTTTAAAATTAAAATCTTATTTTTAAATTTAAATTTAAAAGCTCAAAAATTAAAATTAAAATCTAAAAGTGGTGAAAATGATTTTACTGAATGTAAACCTAAAGCCATTTTTTATAAAACTAAAAACTATTTTTTTGTATTTTTCTGAAAATTATTTCTATTTTTAATTGATTTTTCAATTTTAAACCCTACGGAAAATCCTAGAAAATAATCTAATAAAGGGAAAATTCTCAAAAAATCAGGAAAAATATTACTAGCAACAAGGAATACGAGAAAAATAAAACTAATCAAACAGCTAGTCCAATAAGCTCCAAAATAAGCTGTATAAGCTTCGGCTTATTAAATGTAAAGAAAATGAAAAAGGGTACTAGTATTAAATTTGGGGAAAGGATACTGGATGAGCTAATGTAGCATGATGGTTAACACGTATGGTTATTGAGAGGGAGGTCGTGGGTTCGAGGCAGGCAAACCCCAACTTTTTGCACTTTTTTTTATTTTCTCACTTTTAACAAAAACTAAATATCTAAACTTATTAAAAACGTGATTTTAAACAACTTTAAAACTAAGCTTTTTGTCTGAAAGTGACAAATAAGCCCTAAAACAGCTTATGAATAAGCTGTTACAGGAACTAAGGGTTTTAGCTTAAAAACTTAGATGACACTTAATAGCTTGCAAAAGCTTTAATATAAGCTCATTTTCTGAATTAAAAGAAGTTCTAGAAAGCTAATGATGTGCTTTAACTAAAAATGATAAGCTACTTAATATAGAAATACTAAAAGCTAACTAAATTTGATGATAAAAGTAGCTAACTCAGACTATGACTCAAAGAGCTAGAAATTTAAACAAGCTAAAAGACTTAATAAGCTGAGACATAAGCTACCCTTTTGATAACTTAATTAATGATGCTTAAACTATAGACTTCAAATTCATAAAAAACTTTTTAAAAAGCTAGTACATTCAAAAAATTTAATTCTTAAGCTATTATACATGTTTTTGGCTTTTTGGCTAATCAATGACTTTTTAAAGCTAAATGCACCTAGGTAAATAAGATAATAAATGAAAACTAAGACTTGATTTTACTTAAGCTATATCTAATCTATATTTAACTTGAATTTAAGAGCCTAAATCTTAAAATTACTAGCTTAAATGAGACTAGAAGCTCAGCAGTACTAACAACTTGTTAGTATTGCTGATGCAATTAGCAAAAGCCAAACCAAATGTGAAAGTGTCCTTAATGGACTAATCTGCACTACAAACTCTTATTGAGTGACTTTAAATTCAAAGCAAGCAAGAACCAAGCCTTAGATGGCTTGGTTCATATTTTCACAAGTGAAAATAAGGAGAAAAGGTCCCCTGGTGCTGAGACAACTAATTAAGCCATAAAATGAATTAAATACTTAAACTCCTTGATGCAATCTACTTAAACTTAATCAACAATGATCATCTAACTATCAAAGTGAAAGCTTCTAAGTTTCTTTGACTTTTGATAGTCAAAAAACACTAACCCAAACACCCCCTTAAGTTGTGACAGAATTGATTAAGCTTATGCTTTGACAATTCACAACACAAAACTTTAAAACCAGATTACTAGAAGCCTATTACAATCTTATTAAACATAAATCAACAACTAAGTTAACTAAAATTTAAGAATTAAAGCTATGGTACTATATTTTTGATTTTTATGAAATTTATGACAGAATTAAAAGTACTATAATCTACTACTGTAAAGCTAAAGACAGATTGAGATTTATGACTAATAAGCACAAACAAAGACCAATAAGCACAATTAAGCAATTATATTAAGCAAATGATCAAATCTAAACTAATAAGCAATTATAAAGCAATTAAACTAGAATTTAAAGACAAGGAAAGTAAAATAAGGACTTACAAGTAGCTTCAGCCAAACAGAAGCTAAAGGCTTAATTGAGCTTATCATCTAGCTCTAGCTTATCCATTTGGATAAGCCAGTGTTTGTCCATGAGAGCTCTTCCAAAGCTAGCTCTCCTACATAGCTTATTTATCCCCAAGCAAAGGTAAATAAGTACTTAAGCTAGTTTTAGATAGTAAGTATGATTAAGACCAAGTTAAGCTCAAATCATGAGCTTAGAGACTCATGAGAGCTGTTGAGCTTATAGGAGCTTATGAGCATTTAGCTTAAAAATTTAGGACAAATGAAAAAGAGAGAGAGCTTATGAATGTTGTAACACCCCCAAAATGGGTCGCAGCGGATTAAGGATCCGGTGCATGTTACTTCAAGATCAACAGCACAAGATATATATAAGAACGACACAAAAGTCGTTTAGATGATACATTGGTTTTTAATAAAAATCTAATATTACAAAAGTTTATAGCTTTACTTGTTCTTTGTTTCATATTACCAAAAGACACATAGATTCCTCAAAAACATGATTACACTTTAAGTCTTTAACAGTACAATCCAAAACATAATCCAATGCATCCTTGGCATCTCGTGCCTATTGACCTCCTGAAAAACATTGCTTAAAACGTCAACAAAAATGTTGGTGAATTCATAGGTTTATGTATTTAAATTATGCAGGACCGCAAGACTTTCCCGTGATGTTACAACATATGCCAACAATCACAAAACCAGATTACTGTTGCACTAAGCTCATGACACCGAAAGCTACCTAATTTGCTATTTTTAGCAGTTAATTTGCCATACAGATGTTGTAACCACAACATCCAAGTTACGACATGGTCAACGTCGTTCCCAGTGATAGCTAATCACCCAAACGGGGAGGTTAATCCCAATAGATCTATTTATAAATCGTCTCTACATAATGCAATTCAACTACATCTTTGCAATGAACAGTTCAGGATAATGGGCTTCAGGTGGGTTTATCGCTACTTATGGCAACACATAATCATTATACTTCAAACACTTGCGTCAATTTATAAAACAAAGCTGTTTTCACCCAGTATAATAAACACAATAAAAAACTGTAAAAATGGGGGGCCTATGAAATACCTTGTATTACAGGTAGTCCAAATAATCACAGAATAAAGTACGACAAGACGTAAATGCAACTATTTAAATTAAGACTGTATATGTACTGAGTACTTAAACTCAATAACATTGAATATATTATTATAGTAGTTTACAGTCGTACTATCGCTCGGGCTATATAAATGAGAGGTCATGACATGACGTAGAGGAGTTTAGGGGGACACTTTAAATCGTTAAATCCAACATCTCGTTACGCCATCCGAAGTGGCCTCATTATGAAACTCCCTAGTTATATAGCACTTGGATAACCACACATTATTTCTATATAGCATAATCACCGACTAATCGTTTAGTAAAAATAAGTATTTTATAAAGTGAAAACAGTTTATATATATACCCTTTCGTTAAAAATGACTAATTTGGTCGTTTTAAGTAAATCCAACAACTCGTCAATACGCCATCCGAAGAAGCCTCATTATGAAATTCCCTAGTAATATAGCACTTCGATAACTAATAACATATATATTCTATATAGCTATATCACCATCTAATCGTTTAAGTGAAATCGTAATTATAAAGTAAAAACGTTTATAATTACGCCTTTAGTAAAGCGATTCTTTCGAACACGTTCTCGTAATTGAAAGTTTTATCATATTATTGATGTTTATAAAGTATAAGTTTCTGTGGTGAATAGTACTTTTTATAAAAATTATTTTATAAAAGTATTTAACTATCGTAAACTTGTAAATAGAGTATCTTCTTCGTTATTAATCGGTTTTTCGAGTTCTTTATGACCCCTCGATCCTTGTGACATGTAGCATTTTATAAAATCATAAAACATATATGTAAATTTTGAATTACAAAACAGCCCCTAAGATATTATTTTCAAAAATGTGTTTAAAACTTGTTTTTAGGACTTTTTAGCTTTACCACTTTGTTACAAACCCATTAGAACCCTTAATATCTTATGTCTTACATATATTAGGTCCATTAGGTCATGTTTTGTCCAAGAGAGTCCATAGTATCAAGAGCACAAGTCCTTGCAATACTTTCACATCTAACTTAATAAGAAAACTTTTAGAAACCCTAATTTGTTCATATATATGTTTACTCTTAAGCATCATGTTAAAACACTTATACATCCCTTTTAACATCATATTAGCATCCATATGGCATGTAAATAAGTTCACAAAACATTGACAATAAGTAAAAATTCATTTTACATATTCAAGAGTACCCTAGATGGTGATTTAACTAAGTAAAGCATAAGAACACATAAAATCTTAAATATGAATAGATTAAGCTTTTGATATAACCTTGTGTGGATGAGTAGAGATAAGAATAACAATCACACCCTTGTGATTAAACCTCTTGGCTTGAAAAATTAGGATGAAACCCTAATTTTTACCAAAAACCCTAATCTTGCAATATCTTGTTAAAACCCTTTCAAAGCTTAACCAACCCTTCAATTCTTCTTAGAATACCTTAAGTATGATATGTAAACACTAATATGGTGAAAGAAAATCAAACTATGGATTGTGCTTGGAGGTGTTTTGATGCCGTGGGTTTTGTAGGAGAGAAAGGGAGAGATTTGATTTTTTTCTTGTAATGAAATGAAGAGTATGCACTCCTTTAACACAAGTGCATGCATATATATAGCAAGGTATGAAGATATTTGTGTCAAGTGGAAGTATGCAAGGTGGCCAAGCTTATGGAAGAAGCTAGGGCTTATCTTGATAAGATTTGGCTAGTCATAGATGAGTCATGGTTCAAGTTGCATGCTAGATCTTTTAGGAAGATATTTGTGAAGGTTTCTTAGTCCTATCTTGGCTTCCTAGTCATATGTACACGAAATTATGCTAGGGGAGGGCTTGGATATGCCTTTTGATCTTTTATATAATGTATACTTGCATTATATAAAGTATAATGTAGTATAGACTTAGAAAAATGTATAACTTGTACATTGTAAGTTATGATTTGAATTCCTTCATAATGAATATGTATGAAGTGATAAATACTTGAAGTTTTAAATAAACTTTAAGTATTGGGTATAAATTTTGGGTATTTGATGAAGCGTAGATAAGTTAACGTGCTTCCGGGAAGGCTTAAACGTACTTTATCGCGAAACGTAAACACTTAACGTAACCAATAAAAATAAAATGTGCAATGTTAATAATTATCCTCTAAATAATCATATAACACTTGTTTGATGTAAACATTTAATTGTTTAATGCCCGTTTACATTGAATGATCATTTTTAGTTTACGCGATTTAACTTAACGTTTACGGTTTAAGAGAAAACGCGTAAAACCCTAAAAATAAATTGTGCATTACATAATGTCGTACAATGACCTAAAACACGAGGTGTTATATGTATAATTTGAGCGTTATCAAAAACCCCGCTTGAAGAGACTGTTTTGGTAGCGAACTAAGTGCGTTGGTAGAAAACCAAGCGTGTTGTGATGAGAAAACTGTGAATTATTTTAACAGGATTGTTGTCGTGCTCAAGGATTTGAGTTGAATTTTGGGGGTGAAATTCCGTTAAGGGGGTTTGACTGTGATAATCGGTAACTTTTTTTGTGTTAAGTATTACAAAATATTATGATTATATATATCGGAGTCTTTCAGTTCTCTTGGAGAAAGTTGTGAAGTTGACTTTGGTCGTCTATTTTGCGTAAAACGGTTACGGTTTAACCGGGTTGTAGGAAAGCCATAAGTATTGTAAGAGAATCACTTTTGATTCGTCCTTCCGTTTTGAAGTGGTTATGTGGTTTTCCCGTGCTTTTCGGGAAGTTATCCCGCGAATTAGCAAAATCGTCATGCAGCGCGTACCGGCATGACAGTGAATTTGAAAAGGTGTTTTATAAAGTTTTGGGTGAAATGAAATAGACAAATTAAAAAATATTTTATAAGTTGGGTAAAATGTTTGATAAAATGTAAATCGTTGAAGGTGTGATTTGGAAGTTGTCAGTAACACGGGCGTTTTCCGTGAATTCGGTAAAAGACTATAACAGTCGTTAAAGTGAAAACTTTGGGCAAGTCAAGAGCGTCAAGTGGTATTTTTGAAGGATGGAACACTTTTAAAAATGATGGGAAAGATTCGGTTGAGTTTAAACAAAAATTCGTGTTTTGGTCCTGACATAACCGGTAACGTTTTAAATAAATTTTTGAAGGGATTTAAATTGAAAGAGTATCGTGTAAATAACCTAGGTTAATGGAAAAGTCATTTTAAACGCAATAAAAATATAACTAAACCCGAGTAACATTTTAATTTTAGCGAAATTTGAGTTTTTGAGAACCGACACAAGAACGAACCCCCTAGCTCCTAGGAAGCTTGACGATGTAAAGGACAAAGAGACGGGAACACAAAAGCTTATTTTTTAGAGCGAGTTGGTTTTATTGTTTGTACTTGAAGGGTTTTTTATTTAAATTTGGCATCACTAGAAACATTCACTTTGCATGTTTTCCTAAATCAAAAAATTTTAATCTCTCTTTTTCTTTTTCTCTATTTCGGACGAGCAACCAAAGGGACCAAGAAACATAAATTTTTGAAGATTTAGCAAGAACACGGGTTAATAATCAATAGTGGGTTGGTGTTAGATAGTTACGGGTTGTAAAAAACGATTTGGGTTTATTTCTTCGAGTCAAAAACCAAACCAAGAACATCAAAATTTGTAAGTTTTCTAAATTTTGTTTTAAGTTGTACTTTTATGGTTCTTATAGTGTCTTAATGCTAGTTGTACAAGTTGATCGTCATGAAAATCAAAATTTGAAAACAAAACAAATGATTTATGGGGGTGTTTGCTTGCGTCGGGTACAAAAAGGAAGAAACAAGGAATGGCCTTTTTTTATATTTTGGTTGTGGTGGTAAATTTACCTTTGAGATAAATGCTTATTTGGGGCTTATTTTTGAAACTTGCTTAAAAATAATCCATTTAGGGGTTATTTGTTTTCTTTTGGGCTTGTGGTCTCGGCGAAAGAAAGAAAGAAAGGAGGAAAAGAAATGTTGGGCTTGACCCATTTGATTTTTCGGCTTATATAGAGCTTATGGCTAATTAGTTTGAGCTTATGATTGGTTTTGGCTTATATTTGAGCTTATAGCCTATATTGATTTTGGCTTATATAATTTTGGCTTATTTAGTTTTTTTAACTATTCGGTTTATGTCTTATTTGGTTCGAGCTTATAGCTTATTTTGGTTCAGCTTATATTTTGAGCTTATAGCTTAATTGATTTTGAGCTTATTTAGCTTCGGCTTATTTGGATATAGATTATATTGTTTTTGGCTCATATTTGGTTCGAGCTTATTTTGACTTACGGTTTAATTTGTTTCGGCTTATATATTGGGTTTATAGCTTATTGGGTTTTGGCTTATACATTGGGCTTAAAGCTTAATTGATTCGGCTTATATTTTTAGGTTTATTGCTTATTCGATTTGAATTATATTTTTGGGCTTATAGCTTATTGGGTTTCGACTTATATTTAGGACTTATGGCTTAAGGGGCTTCGGCCCATTTGAATTCGGCTTATTGGATTCGGTTTACGTTGGACTTTTAAATAAACATTAAGTATTAGGCCTTAATGTACCTATTGATATTGGGCTTTTGTTTTGGATTGGACTTGTATACATGAATATTGGACTTTGGGCTTTATGAACCTTGTTTAATTATCAGGCTAAACTTAAAACCTTAATGGGCCATAAGGCCCAATGACTAGCAAGTGGAATTTGGACTCAAATTGGATTTAAAAGTGGCAAGTTGGACTTATAGAAATTAAAGGGGTTAACCTTTGGCTTTCGGACCCAATAAAAGAAAATTTTGATAATTTGGATACTAAAACGAATGAATGGATTTATAAAAGTTACGGAAGTGAAAAAAAGAGACTTAAATTGGACGATTTTTGGTCACGTTTGGATAAGCGCGTGGAAAGTATGTACTTTTTGGCATTTTGCCAGAATATTTGAAAATTAGTGGAACCTCGACAAAGAGACGAAAATAATAAAATATTATTATTTTATTATATATATATATATATATGATTTTTATATATATATTTTTATATTATATTTCTTGAAAGTTGCGGAAAATATCTATTCATTTTGCAAAAATATTTATTCATTTAATTTCGATCTTTGAACATTCGCTTATTACTGGTCGGTTGTTTCATTTTTGTTATTGGCTATGCTTTAAGTATTCGGTGTCAGTGTTGCACTTAGCCCAAGTGTGTTGAGTCGTTTTGCGTAATTACCAAACAACCATGTTTTGATTTGGATAAAGGAGTTTGGAAATAGGAATAAGGGTTGGGAAATAAAGATAATGGTTTTGCGAAGATAATGAGAATTTTGTGTTAGTAAAGGACGAACACTTGTACAATAATATAACTTTGTACAAATTGTTAATACGGTAAAATGGATGTTAGGTCGTTGCTGGGTACCGTTGTGCGTTATAGAGGCTAGTTGGTGCGTTGTAGTGGCTAGTTGGTGCATTATAGAGATTGTTTGGATCGTTGAGTAGAGGTTATCTGTGCGGTTACTATCTGTTGCTACTGAGGTGAGTTCTCGTAGCCCCATTTTTACTGTTTTTCAGTTGGGGGAAAATGATACTCAAATGTGGTTTCAACTATTTTCTGAAGTGTGCGAAACGTGGTTTTGTTTTTGGGACAATTAATGTGCTTATGACTGCTATGTGAATGATGTGTGTTGGTACGCTTTGCTGTGTGATCTTTCTGTGTGGTTCTTCACCCTAAACATACTCCAGCAGGTAGTCTTTAGGTGTGGTATGTCATCGGGGTTGCGACCCTAAGAGTGTTGGTACGCGCTGGTGATAAGACTAGCGGGGATGCTAGGTCTTGGTACATGATTAGCGGGGATGCTAAGTCATGGGTTCTTGATTGTTCTGCATACATTCACTATCATATAACATAATTATCTAACCGTTTGAGATATTGGCACAACAACTGGGTCTAAGGTCAAACCTAGAAGCTCATCAACATTATTGTTGACGTTTTCGAGTATCATTTTCAAGTGTGTTGTTATCAATGGTAATGAGGAGTATTTGGGACCAACGATGTGTACATTTGGGAGTTTATTGAAGGGCAACGGTTTGACCTTTTTCCAAGGTTGCGAAATTGTAAACTTTTGTAAATAAACTTTTAAAAACAAATATATGGTATGATCTTGTATCTTGTGCATTATGAATCTTGATGTCGCATTCCCGTGTTTCCGTCGCTGACGGGGTGTGACAACTAAGGAATTTTCAAAACCCTTAGTCGACTAGGTTGACTTCAGACTTTCCAACTTACGCAGGTTCGTAGCCTTAGTTCTACTTGTGTAGTACTGGTAGATACCTGACGTAACTCGCGGGGTGATTCTCCCTAAGAAACCTAACTATTCGACATAAGCATCAAAATACATAAGAAGACATTTTTTGGTAAAGGGTTTCCCCAGTAAATGTATTATTCTAAAAAACACTTCAGTACAACGGATGTGAGTGAATCCCACGTCTTATCCCATTACATAGACGGTAGCTAACATAACAAATCAAACTATTTAATAACAAAGTTGTGAAGATCGTTTAGAAATCATCTAGGATCTATAATAACAAAGTTTGTTGATACGCAGCGGAGTTTAAACAAAGACAATGTTATTAACAAGGTATACATTCATACAAGCCCCAATTCTATTTGATCAGAATAGAACGTGTTACCTAACTATAACAGGGATCAAAGATACTTTGATCTTAGGGCTAAAACGATCTCACGTGGTGAGATCGTTGGTGTTTTCCTAAAACATGATTAAAACACCATAAAACACACACATAAACAAAAACAATGTCTATGGAATTCTAATTGTATTAGGAAACTAAATCTTTCATAATCTTGATCTTTATCTTTTTAAGCAAGTCTTCTAGAATCCTCCATCTTTTAGAATTCCATATTGTCGAATTAGACCCTTTTGTAATTCGTTTGTATCATTCTTGTTTTGTTCTTTTGTATCATCAAATCAATAAATCCCAACACGTGTCGATTTTCATACCTGATTTTATATATCAAACACATTCACTAAGGTGAGTGTATAGCCCCGTGTTAGCCTCAATTTATTGAGTCGAACAAGGAAGTTCGGTCACTCTACGATGGAGCTTCGGTCTTTAATTAGTTAATTTTGAACTTAACTTGTTCCATTCCATGCAACCGCAAATAAGTTTCAAATCATATCATGTCATCTCTGAAACATTTTCCCCTTTTTGTCATTATCTATTAGGGGACTGTGAACATATGCAACTTTGATTTTTTAACTACAAACCATATATTACACTTCTAATCCAAGCTTTCCAATGTTTCAAATTACCCTCTATGACGCATAATAAGAATAATTAATTCAAGCAATAGAAACTTAAACTAGCAGTAGTAACAATGACTTAGCAGTAGTAATAAGGTTTAACTTGTTTTTCACAAGTGAAAACCTTCCCCTCAAGTGGTGCATTTAGCATATCCAAATAGTTAAACACTTTATCATATTCTTCCCGTGAAACCAATATGTTAACCATCTCTTGACCAAAAGTAATAGAATCAACCATAAGAACTGTACGAAGAACTAACCAACAGTAGTAACGAATACCATGTAGTACCCAATACATGACGAGCAGCACTAATTCTGCATTAGGGTGAAAAATGACTAACAATAGTAATCGATACCAAGCAGTATTAACAATGAAGAGCAGTACTAAAATGGTTGAGCAGTATAAAAAATCACTGTAGTATTAACTACTTAACTACATATTAAAAAATACGCTAGCAGTATTAACTACTAACTAGCAGTATTAAAAATACACTAGCAGTATTAACTACAAACTAGCAGTAGTACAAATACACTAGCAGTATTAACTACTAACTAACAGTATTAAAAATACACTAGCGGTATTAACTACTAACTAGCAGTATTAAAAATACACTAGCAATATTAACTACTGTAGAGCAGTAGTAACCATGTATGAAGCAGTAGTAACTTTCAATCAGTATAACAAGATAACCTCTTTAATAATAAACTTTCCCACAAGAACCTGAACAAACCCACGAACTCTTAGCTTCCACTTTCTCATATCACCTTTACTAGTGATTTACACATCGTATTCATACATTAACTTTTGAGGTTTTTTAGAAATTAAGAGTTTAAAAAAAAAATGAATTAAGAATAAAAAACCCTAATTTTTCACAAACAATTTTATCCTCAATTCTTCATATCCTCAATAAACCGTTACTCTTTAATATACCTAAGTGTTTCCAAGAAAAACTGTCCAATAACAAAAACAAGAACACTATCGAAAAACATGAGAAAGAGATGTAAAAACCATACCAACGATTCAACTTTCTGCAGCAAGATTTCAAAAATTTATATCTTTCAATTAAAGCTCGGATTGAAGATCCCATCTGGTGAGAATATGGCCTCAACTATGAGTAAAGAACCTTCAATAAAAAAAAAATATTTTTTATTCGTTATGATCCAAACGTTTAAACGAATGCGATATCCCTTTTTATTAACCTAGCATTTGGTAGAAAGTGAACGAAAATAGAAACCCAAAATTTGAATTTTTTTTATAGATTTTTTTTTTTTTCCCTTTGAATTACAAAATCATCTTTCTTCTTTCCGCATTGTAAAACCTATAGATTCCTGTAGAAACATAGAGCCACTCTGGCTCTGATACCAAGTTGTGAAGAAATCCGTTTAGTGAGGGGAAGGTTTTCACTTGTGCAAAACAAGTTAAACCTTATTACTACTGCTAAGTCTTTATTACTACTGCTAGTTTAAGTTTCTACTGCTTAAATTTATTATTCTTATTGTGCATCATGGAGGGTAATTTGAAACATTGGAAAGCTTGGATTAGAAGTTTAATCTATGGTTTGTAGTTGTAAAGATCAAAGTTGCATATGTTCACAGTCCCCTAATGGATATTGACATAAAGGGGAAGATATTACAAAGATGATATGATATTATTTGCAACTTATTAAGTATGGTGGCATGGCATGGAACAAGAATTGATGACTTAATTGTGTTGAAGAAGTATCAACGAGTTCAAAGGAAATCTTAAGTTAAGGGGAATATTAGAATATGTTTGTCTCATTCATGGAAGATCAAATTTGAAGATGTACAAGATGTTCAAGTGCTTAAGTTGAAGACAAAGCTTATTATTCCATAGAGGAAGTTTGATGAAGATTAAGCTACTATGGATCACCTTGGAATCAGTTTACTGTTTGTTTTGTCATCATCAAAAAGGGGAAGATTGTTGGAATTTATTGATTTGATGATACAAAAGAATGAAACAAGAATGATACAAACGGATTACAAAAGGATCTAATTCAACAATATGGAATTCTAGAAGATGGAGGATTCTAGAAGACTTGCTTAAAAAGATAAAGATCAAGATTAGGAAAGATTTAGTTTCCTAATACAATTAGATTTCCTTTGTAAGTCTAGATGGACTCTATATATAAAGAGATCCCTAGACATTGTTTATGTGTGTGTTTTAAGGTGTTTTAATCATGTTTTAGGAAAACACCAATGATCTCACCACTTGAGATCATTTTAGCCCTAAGATCAAGGTATCTTTGATCCTTGTTACAGTTAGGTAACACGTTCTATCATGATCAAATATAATTGGGGTTTGTATGAATGTAAACCTTGTTAAATAAATTGTTCTTTGTTTAAATTCCGCTGCGCAACAACAATACTTTGTTATTATAGATCCTAGATGAGTTTCAAATCGATCTTCAAAATTGGTATTAGAGCCTGGTGGCTCTTGATCTAGTATCTACAAGGTTTTACAATCGAAGATAGAAGATTTTGTATTCTATTTTCGTCACTTTCTGCACAGTTGTGGTAAAAAGGGGATATCTCATTCGTTAACCACTGGATCTTAACGAAAATTTATTGAAGGTTCTTTACTCATAAAGGTATATTCTCACCAGAGGGATCTTCAATCTGAGCTCTTAACTAAAAGATATAATTTTTTGAAATCTGCTGCAGAAAGGTTTTATTATTGAATCTACTATTGGTGATTTTTTGAAGCTCTACATCCCTTCCATCTGATCATTTTAATTCTGTGTGATCTCTACCTTTAATGTAATTACTTGTTTATCTTGTTGATCAATCATTTTAGGTTCTGTTCATATAGGATTTGTAGCGAGTATTTTTGTTAGGGTTCTAATTTTTGCCAGCAATCCTAGTATATCCTTTGATAAATCCTGCCCTAAGTAATTGACGACCTTTAGATCTTATATTATCTTTACTGGTTCTGAGTTTGGCCTTTTTTTTAGAGTTAGATTTTCTTTTCGAAACTAGGGTTTGTTGTTTTAGCATGGAGCGTTATTGTGTTACCCTACCCTTGTTCGTTTGTCCTATCTCATTATTGAAGTAGGGTTTTTGAACGAAGGCTTTGGGATATTCATTCTGCTGATTTGGGTGGTGTGCGTATATCTTGGTGATCATAATTGGATATGGATTAGGTTTGTGGCCTACTCGCTGATAAAACCTTAATGTTTAGGGTTTTTATCAATGTTTGTTCTGAAGCTTGTGACGCGTACACGTAGGGCAACATGATAGGATATGGGAAGGATTTATTTGTTTTGTGAGTCAGAGGGGAGTGCCGGTTGAGAGGTCGCTTAGGGTTTATAGGAGGTAACTCAAGTATGTAGAAGATTTCATTGAGTTTTTGTTGAGTTCGAGGTTGTGGATGTCGTTAACAGATTATTATATTTGATGCGAGTTGCTTGGAGAATGGTATAAGAAAGGAAAGATTTTAATATTTGTTCAATCCCGGGACAAGTGTAATTCGTTGTTTAAGGATATGTTGAAACACGGGTATCCCTGATTGTCGCTTAACAGGGGTAAGGATCAGACTGATTGAGAATCCACCATATCTGATTTTAAGCAGCAATGTATGCAATTTTATTGGTTTTGCAAAAGTTATTGCTGCAGGGGTTTGGATGTTAGGAGCTTGAACTTGTGATAAATTATGATGCTCCAAATCATTATGAAGACTATGTTTATTGATGTGTTGGCATGGTATTGAATGCCTACTTAGTTTTGAAAGTATTGTTAATGCTGCTTCGTGGGTATTAGTACTGCTATTGCTTAAAGCAGTTACTACTGCTAGGGATTAAAGGAATTACTACTGCTAGCTTTGTCCAATATCGGACAACACATAGTCTGGTTCTTGGTTGGATCAGAAGGTCTCAGACAGAACAGGATGTTTGGTCTTTGATGGTGATTGGTTTTTATTAAAGTGGTTATCATGTTTATACTGATTGAAAGATACTACTGCTTCATACATGGTTATAAGCTTGATAAAATTTTAATATCTGCTAGTAGTAGTTAATATGCTAGTGTATTTTTACTACTACTCAACCATTTTAATGCTGCTCTTCATTGTTACTACTGCTTGGTATCGATTACTACTGTTAGTCATTTTTTACCCTAATGCGGAATTAGTGCTACTCGTCTGGATGGTAATACTTCGTTTTTCGTTACTTACTGTCTGGTTATGTTTCTTCGATATAGTTCTTTGGTTGATTCTATTACTTTTGGTCAAGAGATGATTAAAGCTTATGTTTCAGGGAATGGATATGATAAAGTGTTTAACCATTTGGATATGTTAAATGTACCACTTGAGGGGTAAAGGTATTACTCTTGTGCATAAAAAGTGTTAAACCATATTTCTACTGCTACAGTCTTTATTTTTTGAACTATTGCTAGTTTAAGTTTCTATTACTTGAATTCATTATTCTTATTATGCGTCATGAAGGGTAATTTAAGACATTGGAAAGCTTGGATTAGAAGTTTAATATATAGTTTGTAGTTGTAAAGATCAAAGTTGCATATGTTCATAGTCCCCTAATAGATAATGACAAGAAGGGGAAGATGTTACAGAGATGATATGATATGATTTGCAACTTATTAAGTGTGGTGGCATGGCATGGAACAAGAATTGATGACTTCATTGTGTTGAAGAAGTGTCAACAAGTTTAGAGGAAATCTTTAGTTAAGGGGAAGATTAGAATATGTTTCATTCATGAAAGATTTGTAGATGTACAAGATATTCAAGTGATATTCAAGTGATATTCAAGTTCTTAAGTTAAAGACAAAGCTTATTATTCAATAGAGGAAGATTGCTGAAGATTAAGCTACTATGGATCATCTTTGAATCCGTTTACTGTTTGTTTTGTCATCATTAAATAGGGGAAGATTGTTGGGATTTATTGATTTGATGATACAAAAGAATGAAACAAGAATGATACAAACAGGTTACAAAAGGATCAAGATTGACATTATGAAATCCTAGAAGAAGAATTCTAGAAGACATGCTTTAAAAGATAAATATCAAGATTAGGAAAGATTTAGTTTCCTAATTACATTTTCCATGATTCTTGTGTTCATGAACCCCTTTAGGTATCATTTTGTGTGAAGCATTTACCTCGCTGACAGCTTTGCATCATAGTTTGGCTTTTGCACACCATTGTCATCAGTTGGTTGAATTCGTACCATCATGATTACTATAGCAGTTAGCTCTTCCAACGTTTCATCTCTGAAAGAATTATCGAGCATGAAATCATTCTCTTCATCATTGAGGTTGCTTCCGGCTTCGTATTTCATGGCTAGCAACATTTGTTCTCTGAAATACTTTGCATCACGAACTCTTGATTTTGGACAATCACGGGCATAGTACCCTTTTCATTGCAGTTATAATATTGAACATTTTCCTTTCTTGAATTTGACTCAGTTCGTAGAACACGCTGAACAATCTGATTGCTGTCATCATTCCCATTTCCTGCATTAAATACTTGATTCCTGTTTTGTCTCCCTGCATTCCTGTTACCATTTTCACCATATCCTGCATTCTTAGTTTGTATATCAACTCTACCATCCTGAATCACAGCTTGATTTCTTGTGTTTGATGAAGTACGAAGACGATTATTGGTAGGTGTTGAGAACTTCTGGGTGATTGCTCGAGCTAATAACATCATTACAGTGGTACGCTTGTCTTCTTGAGAATCTCCTTGTAACTTCCCTTGATAATCTTCTTCATAATCAACAACTAATGAAGGATGTGTGACATAGTATGGTTGTGGTGAATGTGAATAAGAAGGATGAGATTGTGATGAAGAAGCATTTGAATGAGCAAGAAGGGCTAATGGATCATGATTCTTGGCAGCTTTCCTTGCTTTGGATGCTAGAACATGTGGTTCAAATTGTATTAAGGAATCATACAACCGATCATATGAAACTATACCTCCTGTTTGATTGTGACGAACCATGGTAACATATTTGCTCCACGGGTTGCAAGCAATTAAGAAACTTGGTGTTGATTGACAGTTGAATAGGACGAACATTGTTACGGTCCATAATATTTTCAAGTGTTGTCAATCTTTCGTACAAATTTTAGACGAATTCTCCTTCTTTTGCTGAAAAATTTGTCAAACTCATCCATGAGTCGTGAGTGTCTCACATGACTAGTAACATCAGAACCAAACATCAATCGTTTAATTCGTTCCCACATATCCTTAGCATTTTTATACGCATCCAGTGAATTATAGATATCATTAGGTATTGCTTGAAGAAGATAATTCATGGACCTTTCAACATAAGCAATGATTTCTTCGTATTTTCCCGCAAGTAATTTAGGATAAATGGTTCAAGTATTTGCTTAGTAGTATTGTCTGGATTAAGCAATATTGGCCTCTTATAAGGCCTTTTTCTTAATTGAAGCCACATTCGATCTCCCTCTTCTAGCTTATTATCCAAAAACCTTCTGAACCTACTTTCCCATGGAATATAATTCCCTTTCTCAAGCATTGTAGGTCTTGCATTAACTCCTGAGTCAGCTAGAGTTTGTTGATTTAAAGTAGACAAGTTGTGTCGAATGATTACAATGCAAACTTGGATCATTTTAGAATTAAGTCTTGTAATCGTGAAATCAACGAGCAAGTACAACTTTGTCTTTTATTACAATACTTTTGAATGAAGTAATCTTGAAGAAACAAAACCTTGATTTGTTATGAAGTCTAAGTAACAATAGGCTTGGATACGAAAGCACAATTTTTCACAATTAGAAGATACGAAACCTCTTAAACTGAGTTACGAAACCCAAATTACGAGATACGAAACCTATAAAATAGTGTTACGAAACCCAACGACTGTGTTACGAAACCTCTGAAATAGTGTTGCGATACCAAAAGACTGTTGATATGAGGGTTGCGAAGACTTCACCGGAAGTTTTACAATCCCCTAGGCAGTGTACCTAATCGTTGCAGTGTAGTATAGGCAAGACTCGAGGGTTGTTATCGTTATCTAGGGGAATAGGTTGGGAAGGCTTGATCATAGTCTAACAGAATTATAGGGGTTGAAAAAAGATTCTTTTTGTGTTTTTATATTTTATGAAAGCAGGTAAATCTATAGTTTGAGAGGTTGATTTGTTTAACTAATTAATAAACTAATTATAATCTAATCTACTGGTGATAACTTTATGATAAGCAAATGTATTTACCTAATCATGCACTACTCCTCAGATTGCTTCTCCTAGATCTGTTGCTTTGTCACACTTGTGATGATATGTGTAAGTATTTCCTAGGTCATGAACGGATTACACGAACCTGCCGTCTGTTTAATATTCCGTTAAGGCAACGCATAAGTAAGGTAGTATGAAGACTGTTACAAGGCCCCTAAGAGTATATTAAATGCATGTGAAATAACTTAAGAGGGATCAACCATATAATGGGTAAGGTAGCTTGAAGACTGTTACCGATGGTATCATTTCTACACTACTCGCGTTTCTCTAGACATATCAACAGCGATACAGACAAACGCTGGTTTTCTAAAGCCTAATGCGCACATTCATCAACAAGAAGCAACATCAAAAGAATCTACAACCTAAGTTTCATGCAATCATAGATAAATACAAAGGATGGTTTAGCCTCGCATGTTATAAAGAAAGAAAGAAGATAAATTAATCAAATAACACATAGACATATTTAATGATTAATGATAAATAACCTTGATTAAAACATGGATTCAAGGTAGTACAATAGGGTTTTGAGGCCCTAAAAACGACCTATAAAGCTCCTAAAATGACTAGGGTTCGTCTCCCTAGGTTTATACAAAGTTATCTCAAAGTTACACACTAAAACCCTAAAACGAATTTATTTTTTAGAGTGTCGACGCGTCGGCGTCGTTTGTATCCTGACGCCGTCGCTCGTATGATAAAGCTCAAATTATACATATTTATATATGCGTTATATATGCTTTTATGTATATTATTGTTAAAATAAAGAACTTTTGGTTATAGAATAGGAATATATTTTGGCATTTTTAAGTTATTGGAATGTGTCATGAAGAAACGGAAGTATACACGAAGAATTGAACGCTTTAACGAAGGATAAACTACAAGTTGATCGCTTACCCGAAACACCCCAACCTTGTCACATGTTTGGCCGGTCATAACTTGGTCATACGAACTCCGTTTGACACGATTCTGGTGGCCACGCGAAGAGAATTTAATTATCTGCTGAAAGTGATCAAAGTATGGCGGTTTTACCCAAAGTGAGGCACACTTTTAAGTCTGTGGAAAAATTAAAGACAATTAAATGAATATAGCATTAACTCGAGAAGTGCGGCGCACAAATAAGTTTGTGCGGCAGTTTTTGGCCCCTGAAAAGCCTATAAATACCCTCATTGGCTTTCCCATTTCACACACTCTCATACAAATAAATCCCATTCGTTTAAACACTTAGAATAGGTGTTTTTAGTGATCTTGGCTTGACAAACCAAGGATCGAAACACCACTTCAAACCACCATCACCACCATCGACTACCACCACTCTCCACCATCAATTTCCATATTTTTATCCATCCAAAGAAGTAGCATTGAAGTGTAATTCGAATCTATAAGCGATTGTGACAGAATTGTTCATAGTTTCCGGGTTTTGCTTTGAATATAATAAAGTTTTTGGTGACTTTAGGTGAATTCGGAGTGGAAGGGTTAGCTAAATATTTATACGAATACACATTGGTTTGGTTGCTAAGCCAAAGACTTGGACAAAATATACAAACTCTACACAACTCTACATCAATCTCTTTCTTTTTCTTTTCTTGACTTTGTGATAAACATAAACATAAGCAAATGGCAGTCCGTACATTTTTTTCACTCTTTTTTTATATACATTTTTGTACACTTTTGCTCTGCCATTGCTTAAACATATAATACATCATGGGGTTTATAGATACACCATACACTTGAACTTTTACATACTCGATTATTTACAATCTAACTAATGACCCAATTTGAGATGGATCAAAATAACATGAAGCTTATTGAGCTCTATTGGGGGTGATAAATTACTTCTTCCCTAATTCTTCATAAGATGAATACTACCATGAATCCCAATCGTCCCAAAACTGTATTTACAAGGATAAGGACTTAGCAACCGTGTACTCAAATAATTAACTTGGGTTAAAACAATAATGTACTAAAAGTGAGTACATACAAGGTAGGCTAAGGCGATTTGGGTGTAACAATTGGTTTATGGGTGACAATGCTCTTCATTAATAGTCCGGCTTAACCAGAAAATTACGAGAACCGTGAAAAAGGATAGGCTCGGAGGGTTGTACTAGGGGTATCCTGCACTAAAAATGAGTGCATGGCAAGGGTGTGGGATAGTTATATGATCGGTGTGACCATCATAACAATTACAGGTTTAAAACATGGGTTAATCCTAGTGCCTCTTATCTAGCAAATCCTAATACTTACTATGCGGTCTCGGGATGCATCACAAAAACAGTTCTAGAATTTAATATACTACCGGTACACTCATATAATTTAATACCGATACCAATGCTCCAGAAAAGGCGACAAAGACCATACGTACACATCCGTAACGACGGAATAGACACATATGACTGCATTCGAACCTTAACTCGAGAAAGCTAAAGGTATAAATTATCTTGGGTATCAATAATGGATACCCGAATTCCTAAAGATCTAAAGGCGAACCTCATATTTTTGGGGTGGAATTTTGAGGGTTTTTGTGCTAGTCATACACATTCCTATCCATGAGACGCTATTAATACTTGATTTTCGTCGGTATGTGTCATAAAAAATTTTAAATTTTGGTCAAAATTACCTTTTTATGCTATGTTTTGATATATTACCCATTAATTTAAGGAACAAGCACATGGCACAAATGAAGGAATGAGTTCAAAAGGCTTATTTTCCCACATACACTTAAGTTGAACATTGTCCATAATGTTCTATAGAAGTACCGTAAAACGAATAAAGGGATAAGAAAACAAGTAAAAGAAACTAGTACTCCCCTGGTTTGCTCAATAATGGAGAAGAAACATGCGATAACTGGTTAAATCGTCCTCCAAGAATCATCCAATAAAACTTCCTAAGAACTTCCAAGCTTCTTCTCATCAAATATAACCTGTAAATCAAAGACAAAGACAACTACACCAAGCATAAAATCGGCGGGATAGATATAAATACAATGAGAGTTTAGGGTTTTGACTCTATGAAAGCAGTAAAGATAGGATGAAGGCAATGATATAATCATAGGTTTTCTGCAGGTTTAAAACTAAATTACAAATTTCAAATATTACACATTCTATTTTTCAGATATACTTGAAAAAATTTGAATTTTTACATTGCTGGAGACGCGACGTCGTCGGGTGTTAATCCTGACGCCGTCTCCAGGCACTGTGAAAAATTCTTCTTCGTTTTTAATGAGAAATTTCATACACGCAATTTTATTAGTTAAATCTGAAGAAAGCACTGCATAAAAAACCTGAAACTAATCATTACAATCATATGACTCAAAACTGACGCGAATTAATTTAAACAATTTATTTTAAATGTTTGAATTGGTTCTAAAGACCGGATTTATTCCCCTACACTTATTTTGTTGTAAAATGCCTTTGATTGCAAATAAGACGAAGTTATTATAACACCCTGTCTTTTCAAGTCATTGACGACATCGATAAACCTACTATTTATTTTTAGCATTGTACGCGTATGCTTGTGAATTCATGTATTAAGTTTAAATCGCATAAGTTAAAAATTAGCGTTCAATGTAAACGGGCATCAAACAATTAAATGTTTACATCAAGCAAGGGTTATATAATTATTTTGAAGAAAATTATTAACTTTGTTCATTTTATTTTTATCGGATACGTAAAGTGTATACGTTTCGCGATAAATTGCGTTTAGGCACTCCCGAAACCACCAAAACTTTTCTACGCTTCAACAAATACCCACATTTATACCAAATACATAAAAATTACTCAAAAACATCACATATATCTTATTATAGCCGAAATTATGGCATTTGATACAAAGATATAAGAACATCTCTTTCATTAATACCTAGCCCATGCCTTCTCATTAAACCACCATACCTTGTCTCTTTGACTTAGACCAAGACCAAGACCATCTCTAGGACCTTACCATGTTCCCTTGACTAGACCTACACCTTATATACATGTATGCATATGATAGATAAACACATTGCATAAACACTTAGTAAAAATCAAACAATCATCCCCTTTTGCTCTACAATAGGCCACGGCTCAAAACCAATCCCCAACCAAATCCATAGCAATTTTTATACAACTCATACACACTTATACACATCCATTATAAGACATTCTAAGGTATTTCCAAGCATTGGCTAAGCATTTCCAAGTATTAAGCAAGTGAAAGAAAGCTAGGGTTTTTATTAAGGAAAGCTAGGGTTTTCTTTGTGCAAGCTTTGATTTAGGGGCTATACAAGGGTTAAGGAATTTGTTTGTCACCATCAATCAATCATCATTAAGGTCTACTTTTAAAAACATGATCTTTCATTTTATGAGTTTTTTATGCATGTGGTTATTCTATGTTAGCTTAAATCACCATTTAGGATTTTATCATGAAAATGAGATTTCTACTTGAAATGATCACATGGATTACTTTTATATATGTTGTGTTATTACATATATCATGTTAAAAATAATGATAAAATATTGTATCATGTAGTTTTGGTGTAAACATGATTATGGGTTAATTAGGGTTTACAATAGCTTCATAATATGTTACAAGTGAAAGAAATACTAATGACATGTTGAGGTTAATTATGGACTTATATTGATGTTATATGATCATTAAAATGATTTTATAATCAAGAAAGAAAACTTGTAACACCCGTAAGGTTTTTTATGGAAAATGGCTTAATATATGAACTTATATAAAAGGATAATTTATGGAAGGTTAAAAACTATAAAGTAATAATGAATTACATATGAAGTTGGACAAGAGGACAACTATGGACAATGGACACTTAATATATGTGTGATTTATAACATATATGATATATAAGACTTGTGGTAAAATACAAAAGTGATAAGTATAAAAAAAAAAGTTAAAAATGGATTTCAACAAAGTTCAACACAAACATGTCTGCCTAAATTTCGAAATAAAACATATTTAATTTTATTAATTTTTTTATAAGATAACACAATTCACGACTATTCTAAAAAGGTAAGAAACTTGGTCAAAAATACTGATAATTAACGAAAAAGTTAACGTTTACAAACGAGTTATTAATATCGTTAATAAACGAGTGGTTAAATGAATTTTTAAATAAAAACATTTTATATAAAATTGTATAAACAGCAATGTGTGATAATTTTAACAAATAACACAAATATTTTTTAGGATTCCAAAAATGATAAGAAATCGTAATTTTTTTTTCAATTAATAACGAACGAGGTTATGAATTTCGCGAGTTACGATAATTAATACTTTTTATAAAACTATTTTTAAAAAAGTAACTGTCATGAAAGAAAGTTATAATTTTGTATAACCTCAATAAATTGATATAATTTTATAACGAGAACGTGCTCGAAAGAAACGTTAAAAACTGAGCTATAACGAATAAAAAACGACGTTTACACCAGGTTTTATACTACAAATAAAATAGAAAAAAAAATATATAAGGTCTGGTGTGAACAGTAATTTTTTGACTGTCCACCAGTAGTTCAGAATTCAAAAATGTCAAAATATGAATGACCCGACTTTAAATATAACGAAAAATGGGCATAAGAAACCGCGAGAATCGGAGCTTAAAACGCGAAAGTTATTACGCTAGTATTTACTAAAACGGTAATTTTTAATAAAAAAAACAAAAAACGTTATTTACACCTATTAAACACAATATTTCCTTCCAAAACAATTAATTTGTGAATAAGCAATATATAATTAATGCATGGTAGTGATTAACAGTGTGAATAGTAACTTATAACGACCATAATTTAAATAGTTTGCATCTGATCGATTTGCGTGAACGCTTTCTGAGATTAACACTTTGATATTCGCTCACAAAAGTGAGTTATAGCCCCCACGTTACATGCATTTGTTTTATAAGTTTTTGGGGGAAAAACATGCAATGCTTTACAATTGGACACAAGTGGTTATGTGTTATGTTTATGATTACGTTGTTTGCCAAAGTAGCGATACCCATTCTGAGGCCCAAAATCATGAAATATCCAATTACAGGACTGTGAGCACGAATGATTTTTGAATAGATTCTATTGGGTTTTGACAAACCCGTTCGGTAGGTGATTAAGCTGATCACTAGACAAATGAACGTAAACCATGAGAATATAGGAAGTAGCTGGTTTAGAACATCACCACGGCAAAGAAGGTCCATTAATTTCAACCATAAAACGTCAAGCTTCAGTGTCATGAGCTTAGAGCAACTAAATTACATTTAAATTTGAAGTCTGCATCTGTTGCATTACATACACTAGGTAAATCTTGTGACCAACAATATATGATTTAATCAAAACCTATGATTCACACCAACATTATTGTTGACGGTGTTTTAAAGCAATGTTTTTCACAGGGGAACAATAGGCAACGAAGGTGCAATGGATACATAGGTGGTTTTAATTTGGGATGTCATGCATTTAAGAAAGAATTGTCGCGTTTCAATTTGTTATCCAGTTATGGGGCGGAAAATCATTGTATTTGAATCAATTGAACAAGTTAAGCCGTTCAGGCTTATGTAACAACTCACTCTGTTTAAATCCAATGTAATCTGTTTTCAAATGACTTTTTTGGTCGTTCTATATATATCTTGTGTTATTGATACTAGAAGTAACACGCCTCCGGACCCATATTCCTGCTGCGACCACAATTTGGGGGGTTTACAGATAGGTTATCAAGGAGCCAAAGTGTATAGATAACAAGCTTCAAATGTTTTTGCTGGCAGACATACCGTTATCAAACAACGAATTCAATACAACGGGGTTTTATACGGGAAATACATATGTGCATACAATCAAGCATACACTACTTGTTGCATTATTTGTTGATCTAGATGCATTCCTATATAAGAAAATACATGTAATATGTATAAATGTATATTACTATAAGAGACTTATATTAAATACTAAAATAAGCCCCTATTTTTGAATTTTTTCCTCAGATTCAGTCCAATTCAGATTCGGATGAATCCATGGATCACATACACAGCAGTGTCCCATCAATTGAAGGATCAATCATACAAAGGCATCCACCCCAGAGCAGATTAATCACGAGTCTACCTTGAGCTACTTACATGCCATAAGGCACCCATACAAAGAGGCCGCTCCTTTAGGCACCAACCCACTCCCAAGATTACTTGCCTGGCCCTGATGGAGCCAGAGCCAGGCACCACTTTTCTCCCTTTTCTCACGCCAATTATTTACCATGTCCAGAGCATGCTGATGATGAGATTGTTGCTGAGGATCAGCCATATACTAAGGATGCCTCACCCATTACTCAGTCACCTGAATATGTCCCAGATACTGACCCAGAGGCAGATCCAGAGGAGGATAACGATGAGGACCCTGAGGAGGATCTTATCGACTATCATGCTAGATGGAGTATGAAGACGGAGAATGATGAATGGAAAACGAGGAGTATGAGGAAACGATGATATAGACAATCGGATGCAGATGAGGAGGATGAGGATGATGAGATGGATGTTGAGGTTGATGAGGAGGCGGAGGAGGAGCACTCAGCTCCTGCCTACCCTGTAGTTGTTGCTTTACCAGCTACTGCCCCGTCTGCAGAGGAGACTTGAGGCCGTTATGAGACTGATAAGGTCCTCAGGTCCACAACACCACCACCTCACCCTGCATATCGTAATACACTAGGATTACTATTCCAGAGCCATTACCTATCCAGCAAGGTCCTGAATTCAGATTTTTCCAGACTTGCTTGTCTATATCTTCCCTACGTCTGTGAGCTCACCACTATCTCCATGGTCTTACATAACCACCCCAATTCCTTTCCCACCTATCTCCAACCCTCACCTCTGAATAGACAACCCACCTCCTATCCTATTCGTTTCGTTGGCTCTATCGGCGGGCTCTGCCACGATTCGGATAGAGCTGAGGTTTGCAAGCTACTTTTCCCATTCTCAACCATGTACACACCACCCTTTCATACTCTCCCCCACCAGACCAGATGCACCCCCTATCCTCCCCCAGCAACCCACAAACCCCACCGATTTCTCACCCCCACCCATGCCCCACATCAGCTCCTGACATGTCATTACCACCGCGTGTTTGTTACCATCAGCCAGCATAAAGAGGATAGAACCGCCGAGGTTGAAAAAATATAATAAAAAAATAAACAAAAAAAAAAAACCTAAACCACCACCTCGGAAAGAGTTAGGTTTAGCTCTTGGTCCCAGTTATGTGGTAAGGAGAGATCTCCGCCCGCTGCTTTGCTGCTAAGACCACTTGTAGGTCTTAAGGCATATTAATAACACGGCTTTGTTGCACTAGGGACAGGGATATTATAGGCGGACCCAGAGAGATATGTTTGTTTATATGGTGGATCACGGATTCATGGGATGAGATTGTTGAGACCCTACAGGGAGCTCCGGTTAGTACCGACACAGAGTTGGGTGCACACGTGAGAGATTTTGAGTCTATGGTTAGGCGAGACACAGATGAGATCTACACCATGTTAGATGATGAGCAGAGCCAGAGGCGATTATTGGCCGGTCGGGTCAATATGCTATTTAGAGACAGACGTGGACATGCACATACACGTCTTTTGATGGAGACTGAGGCTAGGATGTCTAGAGAGGCTTGGGTACGATCTATGGATGCGAGTGATCTTGCTCGTGCAGAGGTTATGTCACTACGCACCACAGTTCATGCACAGATGTCAGAGATCACAGAGTTACAGTCAGCGGATCGTAATAGACGGAGAGCGATTTCAGATTTGCTAGAGACAGACCGCGGGAGGCGTGAGGAGATGAGAGAGTTGAGAGCTGCTGATCGTACTCGACAGCAGCAGATTATTCAGACATTGACTGTTATGCAGACCCTACAGAGAGAGATGATTCCACTTCAAGGACTAGTCACCACACTGCAGGGGCAGGTGACAGCTTTACAGGGACAGGTGATGACATTACAGGGGCGGGTTACTGCATTACAAGGACAGCAGGGACCCGTTGGGGGTCTACACAGCCAGAGCTGCCAGGGGAGGCTGGTAGCAGTACTTAGATTAGACTTTGTTATGGCTAGTCATTTTGTATTTAGCCTACTAAGTATTACGGGGTGAATCCCGGCTAGTAAGGCTTAGGGTTATTATGTTTTCTTTTGTTGTAACCTAACATTATGATCATTTTGTATCAAGAACCAATCATGTATGTTTTCCAGTTATATATGAAATGATGGTATTATGTCATGTCTATAATCGAATTTGTGGTGAATGAATGTCGATTTGGTTATATCATTGTTAATTACAATTCAATTGTACATTTCACTGTGTGATGTGATCTCACTTTATTTATCATGGATATGTCATGTCATGGTTATGATTTTATGAAATCTAACGGATATTGTATTTTCTTGTGATTAAAGAAAATGGCACCAAAAAGAGCCACAAGGTCAACACCGGCCACAACAACAACACCAGCCACAACCACTACGGTCACAAATGCCCAACTCCAAGCTATGATTGATCAAGGTGTCAGTGCCGCTCTGGCCGCACGTGACGCAACTAGGAATGGCACTGATAGCCATTCTTCGGGAACGGGTGTCAGGGGATCTGAACGCGTTGCTCGAGAGTGCACTTACCAGGATTTCATGAAGTGCAAACCTCTGTATTTCAAGGGCACCGAGGGAGTGGTTGAGTTAACCCAATGGTTTGAAAGAATGGAGACTGTCTTCCGAATAAGCAACTGCTCGGTGGAGAACCATGTCAAGTTCTCAACTTGTACTCTTTTAGCAAGTGCTCTAACATGGTGGAATTCCCATGTTATGACTGTTACTCATGATGTTGCTACTTGTACTCCTTATAGCAAGTGCTCTAACATGGTGGAATTACCATGTTATGACTGTTACTATGATGTTGCATATTCAATGACTTTTGGGTCGATTTAAAGAAAAGAAGTTGACTGGGCAAAAATAATGTCCAGAAAACGAAATGAAGAAGCTTGAGCTGAATTATGGAATTTGAAAGTGATAGGTACGGATTTATTGTGGTCTAAGTTACAACCACGTTTTCAAGAACTAGCACTTCTCTGTGTGAGATGTTCCCTGAGGAAGTCAGACAAAAATTGAAAGGTTTATGTCGGGGGGATGCCGGTCATGATCATGGAAAACGTCGTTGCTTCAAAACCTCAAAGACAATGCTTAGAGCGGCTTATGGATAAATGGCCATGAACTGTTGGGACAAGAGATGGTCAATTCCATGGCGGAAAAAGGACAAGCTGAAAACATGAGGAAGTTTGAAATAACCACTTCATGAAACAGTACTTGAATCAATACACTAACAACAAATCAGAGGCAAAACACGGCACTTTGGCATACACTGCATGGGGAATGGGTGATAAGAAACCATATGGTGGTCTAGACACCATTGTGCTCAAAGTGCAATTACCATCCATGACGGTCTTTGTATGCTCCAAAGTGCGATAAATGCAAACAATTATGTCACATCGCCCGTGACTGTTAGGGTAGGTGGTACGGAAAAAAAGGAAAATTATTTAAGACCATCCACAATAACAACCAGAAGGGCACCGGGGATAGGGAGCTGATCGGTGAATTGGGCAGACAGGAAGAAACCTACTTTGTTTTGAGTGTGCGGCAGATGAGGTGACACTTCAAAAATGATTGTCCAAGAATGAAGAACAACACAAGGCAAACCGTGTGGTATCGAAGATGGCGGGAATGACGGGGGATACCAGTGCGCGAAAGGTAGTATGTAAAGTTTGAAAATGCTCATAGTGTTTTCGTAGGTTTCGGCAAAACAGAGCTCAGATAACGTTGCTGATGGCGGGTATCGTTGCTTCTAAACTATACCGCTATGCTTTATGTTATCTTGTTTGATATGGCGTTGTCGATGAGAGTTTTTGTATGTCTACTACATTTTGCTCCTAAATTGGATGTCCTTTCACCCCCCCCCCCCCCCCCCCCCCCCCCCCCGCCTCCTCCCTCATACCCTATGATCATTATTATGATGTCGATCTTGCTGAAGAGTAGGTTATCAGTTTTAAACACTTTAATTAAGGTGTTTGCACATAGTTATATTACTAAACCACCAAGTAAACGTAAACGTTATTGCCTGTAGAACTTGGTGTTGCGATGCTTATATATCGGTTATGGATTGGTTGGCGACAGTAGTATCAAGCAGGGAATTGTGGTGCCGAGAAGATTGTTCGCATTCCCTGGAAATAAATAAATAACATTAAGTACATACATGGTGTGTGATGGTAGGAAACAGGGAAAAATGTTGTCATCGACTTATTTTGTGTATTGTAAATTCTACGGTCGTGACTACCATCTAAATAAATGCAGACGTTTAAATAGAAAAGGTCGTGATAAGAAGTAAGAATTTAGATTGTAATGGAGAAAAAAAACGGAATAAAAAAATGGGTTTGTGCCTATCTTGTTCTGGCAATTGTCACTACAAAAGAGGGTGAAGGACAAGTTCGGAGAAGAAAAGAAAGAAGCGTAGAAGCGATGCAGATGAAGGCTAAAAGAAAGAGTAGCAAAGAAGAAAGAAGAGAAAGACGAAGCGACTTCGAGAACGTACCAATTGTTTCAAGACTTTACTGAAGTATTTCCTGAAAAAGACTTGCTGGGTTATTATTTATTCCCCCGGACTCGTCAAGATGTGCTTTTTCAAAATTGATTTGGGTTACCTGGTTGTGTTGCATTGTAGCACGCGTGGCCACCTTATCGATATTGGAGCCTTTTCCGAAATGTAAAGAATTATCTAAGCAATGTAAAGAAGCTACTTCCCGAACAAAGGATTATTTAATGAACCCAGATTCTATCACCGCTGGGGAGCTCCGCGTCTTGTTTGTCAAGAAGGAAAGACGTGATCGTTCCGGATTGTGTAATCGATTTATCGGGGAATTGATTACAAACTAACAGGTTATATTAAAGAACGATTTTATTCGCTCACACAAGAATTGATTGATCTTATTTGACTATCAGCTCTCAACAGGGTCGCCGCTCTTTTACCCCCCCCTGCCCACCTACCCCCCCCCCAACCCCTCAAAAATACGTCACATAAGGTCAGGTTATCACCAATTAAGGGTCTCGAGAAGAAGTATTCCGATGACTGCCTTCAGATCTCGTTATGGCCATTACCGAATTTCAGGTTTATGCACCGTTTTGTTTGACAAACTCACTGTCGTATTTATGGACCTTTTGATTCGGGTATGCAAACCATATCTAGATAAATTCGTGATTGTCTTTTTTTGACGATATTTGTATATATTCGAAGATAACAAGAAAGAAAACATAAAGTAACACCTTATGCCATATCTTCGAATTTGCGCGTAAGAGGAAGAGATGTTATGCAAGTTTTCCAAAATTCACTTGTGGCAATTTTGGTTCTCCCAATGGGTTACAGTTTCCCTCGGTCACTGTGATAGATAGTGAAGGACATTAATGTGGTTCCAGCCAAGATTGAATCATTAAAGATTGGACATCTCCTAAGTCACCAAATCGGAGATTCGACCCCACCCCCTCCCCCTTTTTAGGTATTGATGGGTATTATCGAGATTCATTGAAGGGTTTTCAAAGATCGCCTATCCAATGACTCAAGGCTTACTCAACAAGTAACGGTCAAGTTTGGTGTGGGCGCGATAATAAACAGAAGCAGCTTATCAAATGTGAAGCAAAAGTTGTGTTGTGCACCATCCTTGCATTTCACTGAAGGAAAGCGAAGCTGTTCATAGCATAATGCGATGCTTCGAAGGAAGGGTTTGGGTGCTGTATTGATGCAGAGAGAAAAAGTGATGTTTATGGCATACACGCCAGTTGATAGATTCATGCAGACGAACTCTACTTAACGTATGAATTTTGAATGTATGAGCTACTATGTGCAGTGGGTTCGCTCTCAAGATCCTGGTAGTGTACATTTTTTATATGGATAACTAAGTGTACAGGTTTGTTCACCGATCACAAGAGTTTGCAAACACATTCTAGGATTCAAAAAAGAGTGGAACTTGATGGCAACGCCGCGTATGGTATAGAGTATGCTAAGTGATTTCGATTGTGAGATCCGTTATCACCCGGGAAAGCAAATGTAGTTTGCTGTGATGCTTTGAGTAGGGTAATATATAGATCGAGAACTATACGTTAAGACGTTCGGAGCCTTTGTCTTGACTATTAGCTTGGATCTTCCCAAACAGATCTAAAATGCTCAAGATGAAGTACTGCGGAAAACAGAGGAACATTAAGAGTGAAGACTGTTGGCCCCCCCCCCCCCTTTCCCATGTTGATTAGAAAATGCTAATTTCCAGGATTGAGGTCGATTAGTGAAAAAAAATTTAGAACCACGTGCGGATGGAACCATGTGCTGCACTATGGTCATGTCATGGAGTCTGGTTAACTTGTTATGGTGATTTGTGGACTGTGTATTCATGCACGAGTTCCCACAAATCAAGGTGACTTTATACAGTCCGCAGTGTTTATGGCACGCAAAATTACAAGCAATAAAGAAACTACTTTATTGGTGGCCCAAAAAAAAAAAAAAAAAAAAAAAAAAAAAAAAAAAAAAAAAAATGAAAGTCGACATAAGCGAACTTATGTTAACAAGGGTTTTTGATCCTGTGGCTAAGGTCTTAGGCCTCGAACTGTCAAAGGCCGCTTAGGATTGTTGTGGGTACAACCCCAACGATACCACGATGGATAGTTGCCACACACATCACTTATAGTAATATTTTGGCACGAAGACTTCAAAGACTTCTCTAAGGCCTTATGAATCCTTCAATTGGGTGTGATCCGTTGACCGACTCACTAAGTCGCCGATCTGCACTTCAATGAGAGAGACCCGGATCCTTTGGTATATTTTAATACTTGCAATGATGGTACTATAGGAGGTGTGTTAAGAAGGCATGGATTGTACAGTTCTAATTCTTTGGGTGGTCGTGAACACCGAGATAGCATCAAAATTTCTAGAGGTACTAAGAATTGCGTTGTGGTACTAATTTGGATTATGTAGTACTGCGTTCCATCAACAACAGCAGAGATAATAAGTGACAGTGGAACATATTTCAAACTCTCGTGGAATGCTGCGTGCTTGTGCGCGATTCGACTTTTAGGAAAAGGGTTGGGATAAACATTTGCCATTAGTCGAATTCTCATATAACAATAGCTATTCACGCCTGCTTCCAGGCCGACACCCATTCGAAGCCACTTTATGGATCAAAAGTGTCGTTCACCTTATGTGTTGGACTAAGTTGGAGAAGAAGCTCATATACTAGGTCCTGATATCTAATTCAAGAGACACTGGAGGAAAATTCGGTCTAGATTTAAGCAAAGGATGCATGCGCTCTCGTGATCGACAGAAGTAGTTACGGCTGACTTGTTACGGTATAAACCTGATGGAATTACAAGTCGAGATTAAAGGTAGGCTTAAAGTTTCGCCTTGGAAAGGGGTTGTACGTTTTGGCAATCGGGGGATATGTTAAACCACTAGGTATGTGGGACCTTTTAAGGTGATAGTAAAGGGTTTGGAGAGTAAGTTGCTACGAAGCTCGAGCTTCTGAATGAGATGAGTAGATAGTTTCATAATACATTCTGTGGTCTACCTGGAAAAAGTGTCATGCCGACGGGAGCATTAGCCATTCGTGGATGGATTAATTTGGAACGGACAGAACTCCATTTTGTTGAGGATCCGTTAGAAATGTGGGCCGTTGTGATGGAAGTTTAATGGTGTTGAAGCGAAGCCGAATCCCATTAGTCAAAGTTCGATGGAACTCCTATGAGAGGTCCTGCAGTTTCCACACATGGGGTAGCGTTGAAGAACCAATTCAGAATGAATTACCCACACCTCTTCTTCTAGTCCGCACCGTCGTCAGTGCTGATCGTAATGGCCTTAAGGAAAAGGCTCGTTTATCGGGGGGTGTAGCGCTATAACACCCAGAGTTTTCAAGTCATGACGACGTTCGATTAAATACCTACTTTTTTATATCTTTTGGCGTTGTACGCATTTTGCATGTGAAAATTCATGAATAAAGTTTAAATCGCGTAAGTTAAAAATTCAGCGTTCTATGTTAAACAGCATCAAAACTAGTAAATGTAAAAAAGATTAAATTAAATATTAATATATATAGAAATCATCAAGCATGGGTGTAAGTATTTTTTTGAGAATAATTATTAACTTTGTTCGTTTATTTTTAGCGGATACTAAAGTGTATGTTTCGCGGGATATATATAAATTGAGTGTGGATACCAGAACCACCAAAACTTTTTACGCTTCAACAAATACCCACTTTTATACCCAATACATAAAGTTTACTCAAATATATCATGTACATCTCTTATATGCCGAAATTATAGCCCTTTATACAAAAAAATAACGAAAACTCTTCCACTTTGGTCAATGTACAACGAACTCATTAATGTATAGCCATATACTTGTCTATGTGACCAAAGGACATTAATGACCATGACACATCCCTATGTCGCTTACTATGTTCCGTGACTAATCTATGGCACCCTTTTTGCCATCTATATCTTAGTACATGCATTACTAGAAAGAGATAAACACATATACATAAACACTTAACCCAAACATTGGGAAAAAATCTATAACCTTTGGCAATAATATAGCTCAGGCTCAAATCCAAGCTCACAAACTTAATCCATATAAAGTTTTTCTACAACCCATTCACTCAGATACACATCTATTCTAAGATATTCTAGGTATTTACAAGAATTGGCTAAGCTTTTCACGTATTAATCCAGTGAAAGGTAAGCTTAGGGTTTTTTATTAAGAAAGTAGGGTGGTTTCTTTATGCAAAGCTTGGATTTTGTTGGCTAAAACAAGGTGTATAGCACTTGAGTATCACAATTTCATACACTTCAATAAGTACTACTAGCAACCTCTATGTACTTATAATTTTCATTTTTAATGATATGGTTATTCTATGTTAGCGTAAATACCCATTAGGATTTTTATCATAAAATGAGGTTTTTACTTGAATATGATCATATGGAGTACTTGTATATATGTTTTGTGTTATTAAATATATTAATGTTAAATGGGGATTTGATAAATATTGTATAATCGTTGTTTTGGTGTAAATCATGATCATGGTTATTTAGGGCTTTTAAAGGTTTCATTACATGTTTCAAGTTAAAGAAATATCTGTCATGACATGTTTACAGTTAATTATGGATCATTTAATGTAACATTGAAACACTAAAATAAAGTTATCTTGGAAGAAATACACTTGTACACACTTGATTTATGTATAAAAATGATTATGGACAAAACTAGTAAATTAGGGTTACTTAAGTAAAGTTATGGTTTTAAAGTATGATAATGGATTTGTTAATCTTGGTAACTTTGACATATGAGGACTATCATGGACACATGGACTCCAATATATGAATGATACTATAATAGAGTTGAAATATAAGACAGGTGGGGAGGTATTACAAATGAAGAAGTTGTAAAACAAAGGTGAAAATAGACTTATCAAACATACAAATTCTGTCCAAACTTTTGCTAGAGGTCTTAATCTATAATATGTTTTTATAAGATAATACATTTCTTGACGATTCCAAAAAGGTAAGAAACTTGTCAAACGGATTAATAACGAAAAAGTTACGTTAAAAACGAGTTATACGCTATTAAACGAAGTCGTAAAAGAATTTTTATAAAAACATTTTATAAAAATTGTATTAAAAGAAAGTGTTGATTATTTTAACAAATAATACATATTTTTAGGATTCCAAAATGATAGTAATCGTAATTTTTCAATTAACTAACGTACGGTTATGTATTTCGCAGTTTAAGACATTAATATCTTTATTAAAAACTATTTTTATAAAAGTTTACTATTCATGACAGAAAGTTATTATTTGATGTAAAACTAATAAATATTTAGAACTTTCAAATTACGAGAAACTTGCTCGAAAAGTAATCATTAAAAAAGAGCTATAACGAAATAAAAATACGACATTTAGGGTTTTACGACAACAAATACGTTTTAATAAAACTCACGTATGTTTGGATGAACAGTAATGTTACTGTTCACCAGATGGGTCAAAATACGGAAAATGTCAAATTATGATTAACTCGTATTAATACGATGAGTCTGGGTTAGGAACGCAGAAAAGAAAACGCAAGAAACGTGATTAGAAACGTGAGTTATGACGATTTTACCAAAAGTTATGATTATACACAATTTTAATTATTATAACATTTTTTCACTTAAACATTTAAAATGTGTTACATTATGTGTAAATAGACTTTAGCATTGATAGGAGTACTTATGTGATTTTGTACTTATACAACTTAATTTAATTAGGTTGCATTTGAGCAATTCGCGTGGCGCGTTATTTTGTGATATATTGGCATTACTCACTCAAGGTGTGTTCATGCCCCACGTTTCACTGTGTTTTGTGATACCAAAGATTTTGGGCGTGAAAAAATGCAATGCTTTACAATTGGACACAAGTGGTTAGTTGACATGTTATGATTACGTGTTGCTAAGTAGGATAAGCCTATATCGTGAGCCCATTATCCTGAACCTGTCATTGCGGGATTGTGAGCGGGCGAATTTTATTAATTGTATCTATTGGGTTTGACAACCCGTTCGGTAGTTGTATTAGCTATCATAGATCAATACGAACGTTATACATCGTCGAATATTAAGATGTTGAGGAGTTTAGACGAGTGTCCAGGTAAAATGTAGGCCCATTAAGTTTGGCTTTCCAAAACACGTCACGTTGAGGTGTTTAGCTTATGAGAAACGTAATTAATTTATATGCTATCGCATCTGTTGCATTATATCACTTGAGAAATTTGTGTGGTCCTACAATATATGATTTATCAAATATGAATTCACCAACATTAGTTAGACATTTAAAGAAATGTTTCTCGCAGGGTGATCAGTACGCAATACGTCCAATGGCTACCATGTGTTTTGAATTTGGTATTTTACATGTGTCCTCAAAGTGTATATTGTTGCACTACATTATTTATAACTGATCTGGTCCTGGATAAATCCTGTGTGTATTCTTGACCTCAAGAGACACACCAGGTGTGTTTCGGGTTAATGCTCCCACTCCTCAAACTTTGTAAATCCACATGTGTGTGTGTCTTCTCATAAGCGCACTTTTTTGGGTCGTTCCTTTAATAAATATCTGTGTTATTAGATCTGAGAAGTAACACGCTCCTGGACCTAATCCGTGCGACCCATTTGGTGGTTGTTATGTTAATACTCTTATATAACCTTGTTTTCACATTATGGAAGAAGAACAAGTAAAATGGAAAGTATCCTAATGAGAAGAATTGTAATAACTAGAGAGTCAGAGAGACTGATCAATATTGTTTTTGATATATCTACATCCGAAGGTGCTGGAAGCGTGACATGCACTTTTCCACATACTCCCCCCAACCTAACTCCGGACTGTGGGCAAGTATAGTCAATTGATTATCGTGTTTACTCTCGAGAGAGTATAGATGAAAATGAAACAGAATCTCCTTAGAGAGATTACAGTGTGGTAGGGAGAGTTGAGCCTTCTGATTATATGGGGCCTATGTTTCAGTCTGTAATGTCAGCAATCATCTTGTGATTCCTGACTGCAGATGTAGTTGACCAGTAAGAGTTTCTGCCTAAGTGTGTGGAGCCCCCCCCCCCTCCCCCCCCCACCCTTCCTCCTCCCCCCCTCGTACTCTACTTACTTTACATTTAAATTAATACCTTCTTTTTCCATTCTTCAACCTCAGTGCTTACCGATCTAACATCCACTAACCAATAATTTAAATAACTAAAACGCATACACACTCAAACCTGAGAGATATATATATATAACAACAAACCAAAACACAAAAAACACAAAACCCCCCCCATTCACCCAACCCCACCCACCTATTCCAACCCACCCCCTTACTCACATTACATTTCCCCCCATTAACCATTTCCACCACCACCCCCCCCAACCCCAATATAATATCATAGACACACACCCCAACATTACTACATTATTACCTAACCCCCATTCACCCCCAATCCCCCCCTCCCACCTTACAATTTCACACCACCCCCATCCCAATCAAAACTACATTAATTTACAATACTAAACCTAAACTCACTCACCACATATCAACACAACCCACCATTAACCCCACTCCCCCTGATTTGAGGACCGAATACACTAGAGATACCCATTGCCCCTCAATTTTTTTTAATCCGCTTTCATATTTATTTCAATCACATTTCTCTTATCAAAAATACAAATGCTAGATTTTGTCCCCCCACCCCCCCGTCCCCCCCCCCCCCCCGCCCCCCCTTCGAATAAGTTGGCATCACAAATTGGTATGTGGAAAAATGCTCGCCTCGCTCTCTCTCTCACAAGCCGATGGAGATCATATTAGCGCACTCGCACACACACACACTTAATCAATAGAGTAAGTGTCACACACACTCGGCACGTTGATAGTGACAAGTATTAAGAAATTTGAAAGATTTGAGTTTAACGAAAAAACTATTGAAAAAACTTTATACTTGTCCACTGAATACCTAAAGATGCAATACATACTTAATATAATGTTCAGGCTAAAAATAAATACACCACAAAAAGATATTGGACATCCTCGCCGATCATATCATATACTCCAACTTAAAATCTACTCATACTACACAACCACTCCACCCCCCCCTCACAACCAACACTTCCTCAACATTCCCACCCAAAACACTTCCCCCCCATCCACACCAACCAATACCAACTCCCTCCCACCCAACCTCCCCCACTTCCCCCCCCCCCCCCATCTATTTCATTCCAATATTCGTCAACAAATACACCAACCCAATACCACCTAGCTTCTACACTAAGATAACCGAAAACATAAATCAATATCCCAACATAAAAGCACCACATTCAATCAACGAACCATTTTTACTGACAGGGAAATAATGATCTGGCCCCATATGCATGAGATTGTGTGTGTCCTGCTATGTACTGCTTGCCTTTTGTGTGTGTCCATCAGGATTCTAGTCGAGATTTAGCAAATTTTTGGTAGCTCTATATGCCAAGCTGGAAGTCTTCAACCCGCTGTCGAATCACTAAATTGCGTGTCAACAGATTAACAGCAGTAGAAAGCATTCATTTGTCTGAGCCTGGAAGATGATTAAGATAACCTTGTAGAAGCAACAGATTCAGGTCTTCAAAGTCACTAGGAAACAAATTTTTGAAGTCCTTTTCTGCAAACTTTATAATATATTGATCATCGCTTTCTCAGAGACGCTAGATCATGTTCAAATCTTTCCAAAGACTTCCTACATTCGCTCCTTAGTAAGCTTTTATACTTAACACATAGAGTATCCACCCGCCATGTGGTTTACACTCCCCTTGCCGGATTCGAGTTAGCGTGACTGAGGTACAGTAGGATGTGTGTGTTGTGTCGTAAGATTTAACACCACCACCAAGGAGATACCATAAGAGGCACTTATGTCATAGGTGTAGACATCATTGATCCACATATGCTCAGGTACGAGTAGTTCAAGTCCAAAGTCATGATAACGAGCAGCCTTTATCTTGGAAATTGACAAAGCATGTACGCATCCCTTACTGCCATATCGTAAATAATCCAAGTCTTTATTGAAAAAGAATTGAGTTTGAATAGTGACATGACCTGGTGGACCACTGAGAGGCAGAGGTCTGCTAATATCAATCCTGACCTGATCACCTTCTGGATTAGTCCAGTCAATCTGATCTGTAAGCAACTTATGACACTCTTCCATCTAGAACTAAAGATGAATGACGACTGGGTAGAAAGCTTTAACGACTTCATAAGCTTGACCTTCAAAATCTTCCTAAGTAAACTCGGTTTTTCCTATCTTTTGGCAATCCAGTTCATAAATGTCCGCATATCTCCAGTCTTTTCAAGTAAAGAGTTCTCTGCCGGAGCTTGATACGTGGTAGCTAAAGCATTAGCCCTGTTGTTCACAGCATTAGGAATGTGGGATGTAGGAATGACCCAGGCAGGTTCTAGAGTGGCTGGTTTGTCTTCCTCTGGAATCGGCTTTAACCATTTTGGCCTTGGCTTGATCTTTGGAAGATGTGCAGAACCAGTGTCCTCTGAATCAGATATATTTGCAATATCTGGCATTGGTATGTCTTCGATTGTTTTTTCTGAATGAGGACCGGATTGTTGCTTGGAGGAGCTTGAATGAGCTTCTCTAGTGTCAATCGTCTTCTAGGAAGATGACTGTGGAGCTGGGGGCTGTGATGAGCCTGAAGCGCCAGAGTCATGTCATTTCTTTTTGCTGAGATCAGAATCTGGTGGAGGAGGAGGAAGATCTTAATCATTACGTCATCTCTTGCGAGACTTATCCTGTTCAGCAAAGAATTTGTCCCTCTGTGCCCGTTCCATAGATGCCTCAAGAGCTTCATAGAGTGCGACATGTTTTGGAAGTAATTTGTAAGAACCAGTTTCAAACATCCTTTGGTGAAGCATTTCTTTCACGTCAGCATTGGGCAAGTCTCTAAAGCGATCTCTAAGGGGAGCCTGTAGAGCTACATGGACGGCCTCTTTGATAGTTTCACGGACAGTTTCATCAATCTTATAAGGCATATCCCTAAGCTCCAAGTTGAAAACCCTAGATCCGAGATTTTGAGTTGTGTTATCAGGTTTCTTGCTCTTTTGCTCAAACGTCATGAATTTCTGTTCAAGTGCTGTGACACGCGCAACTAGCTCAGAATCTGTTATGCTTTGTTGTTGTGGAGGAGGTAGAAGTGGACGGGTTGTTGTTGTAGTCGATGTTGTTACTGTAAAGACTGGTGCTTGAGTGGTAGATGGTGCAGGTTTAGGAGGTGAGAGATCAATAACGGGTGTGGACATTGGTGGAACTAAGGAAGACGCTTGATAAATTTGAGCAGTGACCATGGAGACCACTTCTGCTTCCACATTGAGTTTTCCCGGTTCATCTTCAGTGGATTTGTCATTAAAGAACTGATCCCTAATAGTATATGCATCCTCCATATTCTTCATTAAAGAGAGAGTCCCGGTTAAGCTTGAAGGATCCTCTAAGATGACATGTTCATCAGCTGGGAATTTCAGGCTTTCATGAACTTTAGGGTACACATTAGCCATAAACTCATCGTGCGTGGACTCAGTGTCTGGTCCAGCAAGAGCCACATGACTTTTTCCAGGGTCTGGTCCAGCCTGGTCTTCGTCCATCTTGTTATCATCAGGTGGGGGTCGAGACTCAGGAGTTTTACCAGGGTCTTATCCAGCCTGGCCTTCGTCAATCTCAGCTGTCTTGTCTTCTAGATTTTACTCCTCCATCACATCATCACCTTGTTCATCACCAAACTGCAGTATCTCAGTATCACCTCCACTATTTGTCCTGTCAGTATCAGTACCTATTTCAGCATCTGTAGGAGACGTAGAATCACGAACTATATTTGCTGATGTGTCATCTTGTGGTTGTGCAGAGGGTCCAGTTGATGCCTCTTTAGTAGCTGGAGTCTGCCTCTGGAATATGAACTGATATGTAGTACTTCTCCTTTTTGGGGTGTGTAGGGCTAACAGTGATTGTGCAGCTAGTTCATCAGTTGTGATTGCTTTTCCCTTACCTTCAACTACGGGGAGTGGTTGGGTGGCTTCTGCTACAGGTTCGCGAATAGCCACACCGCTAACATGTGCTTGACCCTGTGCCTAAAACGATTCCAGACTCATCTGAATAGCTCGTTCTACATCATATTGTTCACTTTCACCTCGATATTCAGTTTCGGGTTCAGGTTCAGTTTGAGCTGGTTCTTTATTTGGTTCGTCAACCAGTTGGAAAGAACTCTTCACGTTGTGAACTTTTGCAACTTTACCCTTGCCAGCCTTTTGTAGGGGTGTAGCCTTGGTTGACTTCTCTTTAGCAGGCTTCGGCTTGGGTGGCTTAGCAGTAGAGGGCTTAGATG